>SSNS01001029.1:39739-51821 GCA_006937985.1 Aphyosemion australe
AAAACACACACACACACACACACACACACACACACACACACACACACACACACACACACACACACACACACACACACACACACACACGCCATCTCACTTGAGTAAAAGGCAACATGTGTTGCAGAACACGCGCCCGCACGCGGACCAACCGTGACCGTGGTCGGAGCCGCGGGCTGCCGGCAGGTTGGCCTTTTCTCTGCGCTCCTCCGCATCCACCATCAGCAGCGGGAGCGAGCGTCCGTGCTCCACCGACAGGGGTTCGCCGGGGGGATTTAGGCAATTTGCGGGCCACAAAGGAGCTGGTTTGAGGCAGGAATGGAAGAAAAGCGCGAGGCGGGCTCTTTGTCCGGAGCTCTGAATTGATTCTAAAACGGGAGATTAAGGCGAAGCTTCGGCGGCTGCAAGAGCCCGATCAGGAGGAGGGAGAGAATAGGACCAATTAAGTCTACCAAATGTTAACTTACATAGGCCTCCCCTCGGCTTAGCCCGCATAAAATTCCAATTAAAGCGTGCCCGCCGGGGGGGCTCAAATTAACAAGCAGAGAAACAAATTCATCCTGTTGGAATCATAAAATTGGGCCCTCAATTGTTAATTAGAGGAGAGTGAATCTGCAAATATCAGTTCAGTTGATTCCTTTGTGAGAATTTCCCCTCAGATGTTTATCAGACTGACTGATCAGTCAAACCATCTAAAGGTGTGGGGAGTCTGCAATGCTGTGACACCAATCAACCACCAGTAAATATTGTTAGTGGCTCATTATGGACCTGCAGGTTGGAGTGATCTCTACAGAAGTAGGAACCTACAGAGTCCATAGAAACAAGTTATTACAGGATGTCTAACAGTTTGAATCAGAACGTTTTAACTTCCTCAACAAGAAAAAAGCAATGAAATTTTTCCCCTTTTAAATGTTTGATTTGGGGTAATAAAGGCTTTAGTGTATTATCAATTAATACTAGTAATACAATCTTTGTAATAATGTTAAAGCAGCTGTCCAGAGTATTTTTTAAATCTGATGGCACCATCTAGTGGCTGACAAGCGTATCACACCAATAGTTGGTCGACTTGATAATTTAAGATGGCGACTGCACGTTTCTTGTTTATGAATGTGCTTCTGTAGCCGACAAACTGAGCTAAAACACGTTGTTTTACAAGTATTATTCTCATGTCATGTTGTGTTTTCATATATTTATATTTTAAAGACTTACTTGTCCGTGAAAAGTTCATCAACGCTACATCAGCCGAGGTACGTCCTTAACGCTGAAGCACGTAAGCGGTAGTCTAACGCTATTGGTTAATTCTGACCAGTGCTAAGTTTCCTATTGCATGGAGCTCTACGGGGCAGGGCACGGGCTTAGAAAAAAAACCGACGTATCACTTACATTATATCACACTACATGATAAGACAATCACTTTTATGGATTTCTGAAAAATCATACATAATTCCTGAAAGGGGGAAAACCGGACAGCCGCTTTAAGGTAATGACAATGCAGTGTAATAATGTTACGCCTTTCCTTCAAACACCTCTATATTTTTTAGAAATGTTTTTGGTTGAGTATTTTTTTTCTTTTTAAGTTCTTTTCATGCTTCAGTGAGATGTATGGACTAAAGATATGCTCTACCAGCTGGCTGACCAGGCAGGTAAAGGGCTGTTTTAACGTTAATAGCTTTACAGAAGCTGAAGCTGAATATGAAAATTTCTTCCCAAACATGACCAATCCCATCCTGTTAGAAAGATAAAGTAAGGAGGCGTATTTAGTGGATTTTTGTCCCCTCAAACACAAACTCTTTTCTGTTTGGTTTGTCCCACATAAGGAAACGTTAGGGCTTCCCTGCAGATTTTATTTTCTCACTGCTTTGAAAGTAGAGACATTATATTTAGGATGGTTTAAGAGTCTCCCTCATCAGGGCCCTTTGCCACAATGACTCCATGACTCAGTGCCAAGTACTGAGGGGTTAATGAGCAGCGGCTTCTCTTCACTCCTCGGCTTTATTTCTCCTTTAAATGAGGAGCATTTGAAAGGACAGATGATGAAGGAGGCCATCAGGGATGCTAGAACTGCTGTGTTTAAAACACTTTAGACATTTTTAAAACACAAATATAAAGTTTGACATTATGTTTACAAAGGAAAATAATACTATTCACCTCAATTTGCTTTTAAAACATAACCAGAGACCTATTGTGTCGGGCTGAAGCCAGGGAATGGGAAGAGGAGGCAGACAACACAGACCACTTTGGAGGCGACCAACGTGAAAAGCTTTTCTGCTTGATAAAGAAACAAAACTATCTCCAAACAAAATGCACGAAACAAATTGGAATGACCACCACTTTAATTTACACCTCACTTAGATTCCTTAACAGTCACTCTTGAGCCATTATCAATCCAAACCTCACCAGAATGTCTAAAGGAAAGCAGCCTGCCCTGGGATGTGCCTGTTCTCCTGCCTTGACATGTCAAGGACGTGGCACGCTGGGAGAAGGTACTTGTGGCTGGAAGGGGTAGTTTTAGGCTGCTGGGAACCAGGCTGGGAGGAGGCTCTCATCACTCCTCTGTTATCAAACTCCATCACTCTATTCTTCTAACTGGTTAGTCTGGGTTCAAGGAGCTGATGGAGGAATTTATATATCTGAAGTCATGGAGCCATACACCTGTGGGTGTTTCTGAAAGCAGAAAGTTAATTTTAAATGTGACTTAAAAACTAGAATATGGAGCAAAAGTCAATTTATTTCAGTAATCCAACTTAGACTGAGAAACCATCTAAAGGCTCAGGAACCATTTTCAGGTGTTCTTACCATACCATACCAATTTATTTACGTCCCATTTCTAACTTACCATTTATTTCAAAAATTCTGGAGAAAGTTGTCACCGCTCAACTTCGCTCCCATCTGTCACTTAACAATCTGTACAAACCCTTTCAGTCCGGTTTCCGTCCTGGGCACAGTACTGAAACTGCACTTGTAAAAATCCCCAATGACCTTCTTACTGCAGCTGATTCTGGTTTACTCTCCATCCTCATTCTCCTTGATCTGAGCTCAGCCTTTGATACCATCTCACATTCTATTCTTCTTGACAGGCTCTCATCCATCAACATTTCCAATAACGTGCTCAGTTGGTTCCAGTCTTATCTCTCTGATCGTACTCAGTTCATACAACTCAATTCCTTCAGATCCGACCTATCCCCAGTTACTAGAGGAGTGCCCCAGGGCTCTGTCCTGGGGCCCCTTCTCTTCATCATTTACCTTTTACCACTAGGTCACATTTTCCGGAAATTTAACATCCAGTTTCACTGCTTTGCGGATGACACCCAGCTCTATTTGTCTTCCAAACCTAAATCATCACTCCCTCCCTCCTCCCTTTCCTCCTGTTTAACTGAAATTAAATCATGGTTCTCCACTAACTTTCTCAAATTAAACAGTGACAAAACTGAAATCCTACTCGTTGGAACAAACTCTACTTTATCCAAAGCTGACAGTTTTTCTCTTATTATCGATGCTTCTACTACCTCTCCCTCCCCTCAGGTTAAGAGTCTGGGTGTCATCCTTGACAGCACCCTCTCATTTAAATCTCATATCAATAACGTCACTCAGTCAGCTTATTTTCATCTTCGTAATATTAATCGCCTTCGACCCTCTCTCTCTCCCCATTCTGCTTCTATTCTCATCCATAGTTTAGTCACTTCCCGAATCGATTACTGTAACTTACTCCTTGTTGGCCTACCTCAAAAAACTCTCCACAAGCTTCAGTTAGTTCAGAACTCTGCCGCACGGGTCATCACCAACACTCCCCTATCTCATCACATCAGTCCGGTCCTTCAGCAACTTCATTGGCTCCCAGTTAAACAACGAATCGAGTTCAAAGTTCTACTTCTCACTTTCAAAGCCATTCACAATCTTTCTCCCCCATATCTATCTGATCTCATTCACATTGTTTCTCCAATCTGCTCCCTAAGATCCTCATCCTCTGTCCACCTTACCGTTCCATCTTTTCGTCTTACCTCCATGGGCCTCAGATCCTTCAGTTGCTCTGCTCCCCGCCTCTGGAATTCTTTGCCACAAGTTATCCGGAACTCTGACTCCCTTCCCATTTTCAAATCTAAACTAAAAACTCACCTCTTCCAGACTGCATACAGTTTATGAGACAGTTCTATTTTGTTTTTATTGACTTTAATCTGTATTAATTGGGTCCTTTTGAGTGTTTTGCTTTAGCTTGCTTTTTTAACCTTTTGTTGTTTTTTGTTGTACAGTGACCTTGAGTTCCCTGAAAGGCGCTTCAAATAAAATTTATTATTATTATTATTATTATTATTATTATTATTATTATTATTTATAAAGCACAGTTTAAAAATAGCATGGCAGCTAACCAAAGTGCTGTACATAAAAAGCCAAAGGCCCAAACACAACAACAGACATATATCAAAACACTGAGGAATTAGTTAAAAAGCCTAAAAAGGCGAGCCATAAAAAACAAAGTATAAAAATCCATGTTAAAAGGACAATCCAAGAGAACAAGTAAAAGCACTATGCCAGGAACTTAATTCATTGACTGCCAGCCGTTTTCTGATCAGAAAGCCCCTGGCTGCCAGTGTTTTTGAGCGTTTTTCCTGTTTTTTGAAGAGTCACAGAACATTGTGCTCTATGATCATGTCAACGCCAAAACTACCAAAAGAAAGAGTAGACTCACTTCTTACATCAGGAAGAATCGCCGTATTTCTAGCGTTATCCATTCTTTCACAATCTGGTGCCCAAGCGCTGCTGCAGAAGCATTTCCGGTTCGGCGCATCGCTTTTTTCACAGCAGCGGCCCAAAACAAACTCGTAATCCATTGATTTTCTGCTTCCTGATCACGTGATGTGTGACATACACGGATGAAGATCCGCTTTAGACACGGGATGTTTGTTCTCACGGTGCGGGGGCTCTGCTGCGAAAATTTTGCGTAATTGTAAAAATGAGCTGAAAAGGTTTAGTTGCAAAAAATCCCTAACAAGTGTAATAAAGCCACATAAGTAAGTGGAGAAAAGAGAAAAAAAATCTAAACAGCAGAAAACTGAAATCTCACTACACAGTTTAAAAAACTGGACAGCTGAAATGTTTAAACAGCTGGTATTTGAGTAGGAATAATTTAATAGTTAAATTTTCACAATTAGCTGAACTGTGAATTTAGCAGCTGAAACTGAAAGATGAACATGCATTAGAACTGAAGTGAAGTTGAAAATGAGTTCAATTGTCAAAGTTAGCAGAATGAGATAAAAAATAAACTGTAAGAAAGAGCAGAAATTGAACTTTAAAGTTTCAAAACTTAGACCAAGCCGATCAATTTGATGTATAATATGTGTGGGTGTGTATGTCTGTTTAGCCAGAAAAAATTTGAAAACTCTCAGCCAACCAGGGAGAGAGGGGGGGGGAGGGAGGTAGAGAGCGAGCGAGAGAGAGAGAGAGAGAAACAGAGAGCGAGAGAGAAAGAGAGAAACAGAGAGAGAGAGAAAGAGAGAGGGGGAGAGAGGGATGGGGGGGAGGAAGACAGACAGAGAAAGAGGGAGAGAGACAGACTGAGAGAGATAGACAGAGAGAGAGAGAAAGGGAGAGAAAGAGGGAGACAGAGAGAGAAACAGAGAGAGAGAGAGAAACAGAGAGAGAGAGAGAGAGAGAGAAAAACAGAGAGAGAGAGACAGAGAGAGAGACAGAGAGACAGAGAGAGAGAAAGGGAGAGAAAGAGGGAGACAGAGAGAGAGAGAGAGAGAGACAGAGAGAGAAAGAGAGAGGGGGAGAGAGGGATGGGGGGAGGAAGACAGACAGAGAGAGAAAGAGGGAGAGAGACAGACAGAGAGATAGACAGAGAGAGAGAGAAAGGGAGAGAAAGAGGGAGACAGAGAGAGAGAGAAACAGAGAGAGACAGAGATAGAGACAGAGAGAGAGAGAGAGAGAAACAGAGAGAGAGAAACAGAGAGAGAGAGACAGAGAGAGAGAGAGAGAGAGAGAGAGAGAGAGAGAGAGAGAGAGAGAGAGAGAGAGAGAGAGAGAGAGAGAGAGTATTGATTCTTGGTCTGGGTTCTGATCCTGATTCAGGTCCGGGTATTTGTTCTGTTCCTGTATCTCATCTAACCCTGGCTCTAGTCTTGCCCTGGTTCTGATCCACATGCTGGTTCTGGTGTTGGTTCTGATCCTGGTTCTGGTCTTAAACCAGATGCTGGTTATGATACTGGTTTGCTGAAACAAGCAGACAGACTGACAGAGGCCACAAGTCTCCAGTAGGATTGTACTTAAAATAGCTTTTCTGTATATCCGCTCTCAGACAGTAAATAGCGGGAAACGTCTGAACCAATCAGAAAGCTCCATTATCACACCACTGCTCTGCTGCTGTTAGATGCAGCAGGCAGGCCCCTTAATGAGGAAGGCTTTGGATCTGTGCTTCAGATGTCAGATCTGAGGCCTCCAACGTCTCATCACCATTCGAAAAGTATAGCACCGATTCGAAAAATTCCAAAAGCGTCAGCATCAGAAGGCTTTGATGGTGCTATATTTAATTTTTTGTATGCCAACCTAGAATATTTGTAGGAGATATGATGAGATGATTTCTGTAGTCTGGAGCAGAAAATGCCTGTTTTTTATGGGAGGAAAATGTGGCTGAATCCTCCTTCTGATGCTTGTAAATCTAAGCTTAATTGTCAAAATGTGCTGAATGTATTTGAAGTTTTAGGAGCAAAAATTGCTAAAAAGTTTTAAAAAGCCTGAAAAGTAAGTAGATAATAGAAAAAAAATCCTAAACAGCAGAAAACTGAAATCTCTAAACGTAGTTTAAAAAACTGAGCAGCTATAATGTTTAAACAGCTCATATTTGAGTATAAGTAGTTAAATTTTCACAATTAGTTGAATTGAAAAATTAGCAGGATATGCTGAATTTCGAAACTGATAGCTGAGTAGATTAACTGAAATAAGCAGTTTTCTGCTGTGAAAATTTAGCTTAATTGTAAAAATGAGCTGAAAGGATTTAAAGATTTAGGAGCAAAAAATCACTAACAAGTGTAATAAAGCCAAATAAGTAAGTGGAGAATAGAGAAAAAAATCTAAACAGCAGAAAACTGAAATCTCAGTACACAGTTTAAAAAACTGGACAGCTGAAATGTTTAAACAGCTGGTATTTGAGTAGTAATAGTTTAATAGTTACATTTTCACAATTAGCTGAACTGTGAATTTAGCAGCTGAAACTGATAGATGAACATGCCTTAGAACTGAAGTGAAGTTGAAAATGAGTTCAATTGTCAAAGTTAGCAGAATGAGATAAAAAATAACCTGTTAGAACAAGCAGAAATTGAACTTTAAGGTTTCAAAACTCTCTCAGCCAATCATTGACCAGGGATGGTGAACGGCTGGTTTCCTGAGTCCAAGCCGATCGAATTGGTGTATAACATGTCTGGGTGAGTAATTCTGTTAACCCGGAAAAATCTTGAACTTTCTCGGCCAATCAGAGAGCAGGCTGGGTTCTTGAGACCAAGCCGATCGATTTGATGTATAATATGTGTGGGCGAGTATTTCTGTTAACCAAGAAGAAGCTTGCACTCTCTCAGCCAATCAAAAAGCAGGGATGATGGGGGGGGGAGAGACTGGGTTCCTTAGAGCTAGCTGAACGATTTAAGGTATAACATGTGTGGGTGCATATTTCTAATAACCAAGAAGAAGCTTGAACTCTCTCAGCCAATCAGAGAGCAGGAATGACGGGGTGGGGGGGCACTGAGTTCCTTAGACCTAGCTGAACGATTTAAGGTATAATATGTGTGGGTGCTTATTTCTGTTAACCAAGAACAAGCTTGAACTCTCTCAGCCAATCAGAGAGCAGGGATGGGGGGTGGGTGGGGGGCACTGGGTTCCTTAGACCAAGCTGAACGGTTTAATGTATAACATTTGTGGGTGTGTATGTCTGTTTAGGCAGCAGAAATTTGAAAACTCTCAGCCAATCAGGGAGAAGGGATGGAGCAGCTGTGCTTTCCAACCTTTTTACTGGCTTCTGGGCGCGCGCGCACACACACACACACGCAGGTAAACTTGACTCATAATGGAAAAGCCTTTGATCCTTTGATCTTTAATTGTTTATAATTAGGCTTAACGACCCGTCTGCATGTACTTTCAGTCAGCTTCAGCTGTTAGATGTCAGATCGGAGGCCTCCAACTTCTCATCACCATTCGAAAAGTATTGCACCGATTTGAAAAATTCCAAAAGCGTGAACATCAGAAGGCTTTGGTAGTGCTAGATGTATTTTTTTGTGTGCCTACCTAGAATATTTGTAAGAGATATGATGAGATGATTTATACTGTCTGGAGCAGAAAATGCCTGTTTTTTATGGGATTAAAATGTGGCTGAATCCTCCTTCTGACGCTTGTAACTCAAGAACCGTGACAGCTACAGCTAAAACAAAGACATCCCATCGAAGCTGACAAAAAAACCTTCTGTTTTTAAAAAGAATTACGCATGAACTATAAAAGATGTGGTCGTAGCAGATTTTTCTTTAGAGATAGTCATCAGAGACTGCAGCTGATCTGCAGCTTCAAAACTCAGATTGGAGACCTCGAATCTCTCATCACCATTCGAAAACTATTGCACCGGTTCAAAAAATTCCAAAACTGTCAGTGGCCGAAGGCTTTGATGGTGTTCTGTATGGATTTTTGTGTGCCTATCTTTAATATTGTAGGAGATATGACGAGTACAGTTTAGCTCTCAGACAGCGATCGAAGCACAAGATCTGAAAATTATTTGAATGGGCGCCAATGGGAGAAAATCAGAATCACTCCTCCTTCTGAGCCTCGTAGCGCAAAAACCGTGGCAGCTACAGCAAAATCGAAGACATCCCATCGAAGCAGACAAATAAACCTACTGTTTTTGAGAAAATTACACATCTACCCCAAAAGATGTGGTTGTAGCAGAATTTAGTTTTCTGGATTGAGATCTGGAGCTCTGACTTACAGTGGGAGACAGCATGACCATATATGGGTTATCGCACCTCTGAGTGGCTGGAAGGAGAAATATTTTAAATCTTTTCCAAACTAAATAACGCTACGACCACAGTTTTTGGAGTATGTCCATAAATTATAGCTCAAAACGGAGGAATATCCGTCAGCTTTCATCCAGTGCAAGTCTCATTTCCATCGGTTCTACGGTTCTCTCATGGCACTTCCAGAAGTCAAGCAAAGTCTGTTTTTGGCCCTATTCTTTTGAATGGGGGGAGGAGGAGAAAGTCCTGAACTTTCCAAAATCGTACCTCAAGTTTAACCTGTGATTGTAGAAAAACCGTAAAAGATATCAAAAAGCAGAGTCATCCGAGAATAGCTGAACTTGTTCTGAGTTTGTTAAAAGTTGAATGAAGTCTCTAGGTTGAGGTATGTTGAAGTAGTTAAAGTTCAAAGAGCTGAAAGGATTTTGTAAAACATCTGAGGATTTGAAGGATTTCCCATGCATTTCAATGGGCTGAAAAATCGCAGAAAAGGCTGAATATCTCGGAAACGGTTGAAGATATCCAGGGGCGGTCCTAGACCATTTGGCGCCCTAGGCGAGCTCAAGCATTGCCCCCCCCCCCCCCCCCCCCCCCCATAAAGAAAAAACACGAAAGTACCTTGTTGTCAAATCGCTGTACATTTTGTTTAAACCATTCTAGTAAATCATGCAACAATATGTGCACATTTCTTCAAAGTAAATTATTCGTTTTCATGGCTGGTCAAAGCAGCACTTACATTTTCCAAGTAACTCAGTTCTCTATGTGTTAAGAAAAATCTTTTGCAGGAAAAAGTTTGCACCAAAAACAAGCTTCTTATGATTATTTTTCTCCATTTACTGAGGTTCTGCTAAAGTGATAGTAGAAACTTCTTCCATCATGTCAGAGGAAAAATGAAGTCAGGTGTTACCTGATGTGGTCCTGTCCAAACCAACTCTGTTCTCTATAGATGCAGGATCAAGTGATGATGGACTGGCACTTCTTACTGCATCTACAGGACACATGAAGCACAAATTCTGATCTTAAACATGAGATGAATTACACCACATGTACACAAAATATAGAATAACTATAACACACATGTAAATAGCTACTGTGTGACTGCAACACAAATTGCAACCTGATATATTTTTAAAGAATGCATTATTCCATGAATAAAATAGAGTTATAGATAAAAAATTGTATAATTAATTAGGCACACAGCAAATGTGGAATCAATGTTGCTGTCAATATGAGCAGAAGTCACTCACCTGAACAACCAGGTGCAGTAGTTAGTGACAGGAAGAGCAGCATGCTCTTGTAACGTCTCCTCTAGTGGCTCTAGGTCCATAAATATAATGAGAAAACCAGAGGAAATACATTGGATGTCATGGTACCACATTTTTCACACAAGTCACTATTTTAATCATAAGTATTTACCGACACAATAGACTCACCTGAGGAAAGCAGAGAAGCTGAGGAGCATGGCTGGACACAAGATCCAGCTGCAGGTTGTCCCAGATACTTTAGAGTGAGTCTAAATGATGTAACAACCAGGCGTATTATCAGCATTGTTCAACTCAGTTGTATTTATATAATTTATTCAAGTTGAAAAAAATTTCAACTTTGACTTTAAGTTTGACCTGTAGTTTGATTGTGGTTAGATGTAAAACTGTATTTCACTGATAAACAGGGAAAATAACCTGGATGCCAAGAGTGTACAAAGCTATTATAGCTGCTAAAATCCATCCTTCCTAATATTTATTTCTCAAATAATAAAGTTATCAAACTTTTAACAGGAACTGTAAATGGACTTTTCACATCTGACTTGCATTACTCTTAACTTTTTAATTTCCTAGAACACGATGACCCCAGCTGTTGTTTCGCTGTCACGGTGCAGCTAAATGCGCACTGACCGACTCCGGTCTGAAGGGGGGGCGGGGATTTTCCGGGAAATTTCCGCGAGACAGAACCACAACAGAACGTGACGTCACACCCTTGTTAACTTAGATGACATGACTTTGCTTTGGCTACTGTCAACTAGCTAGTACTGTTATATGCTAATCGGAGAATATGAAACAAACAAACCTAAACAAAAGTACATACCTTTGTCCTTTGCAACTTTCTCTTGTTTTTTTTTCTCCCTCAAAACGGCGCCCCTCATCCTCGCAGGGGGTCAGCCGTTCACACACAGAACCTGACCGTACGTCCCACATGTGTCTCTGCTAGCAGGTTCTGAGCAGAACAGGGCAGGCAGCCGAGCTCAGAGTGGGATTGAAGACTATCACTGGCTTTGTTCAGTAAATTAGCGTATTCTTTTTAATTTTATTGCAGAATACAGATATAAATTGACAGCTGAATGTTATGATGCTTTTTCTTTGGGGAGTGAGTGGTGGTGTGAGCGCAGTTTGGCGCCCCCTTCTGGATGGCGCCCTAGGCGGCTGCCTAGTTCGCCTGTAGGACGGACCGCCACTGAAGATATCAATACCAAAAGTCATTCCCGGAATGACCTGAACGAGCTGAGCGGTTTGATACCAAATTTGTGTAAATAGTGAAAAAATTGTGGCACTAGTTAGATGTCAAAAAATGTACTGAAACTGAAAAATGGAGGAGGAGGAACTCAATACTTTGAATGCTTTCCAAGCATTCAAACTAATAAAACCAAAAAGGCTAAAAAATATCCAGAGGTGCAACTAAAAGAGCAAATGAATCATAGTCAAACCAAACGGGAAAAGCAAAACATCAGCTGATTAGAGTGTGACACTTTGAGTCTAGAATATTGAACCTTTTCACTATATTCTAATTGTCTGAGATTCTGAATGCGGGGTGTTCATCAGCTGTAGCCATAATCAATAAGGAACTGTGTTGTGGCCCCAAAGGATGGGCTCCATCACCACTGTTCCAGCCACTTAGTATCCAGGGTCAGCTGGTGGAGCAGGTTCAGACTTTTAAATACCTCGGGACAGAGATTGATACCTGTCTGTCTTTCACACAGCATGCAGATGCTGTATATAAGAAGGCACAACAGCACCTCCATCTACTAAGGCAACTCAGAGCCTTTCATGTCAGCAAGGTTTTAACGCTGGTTTACAGATCACTCATTGAATCCTTAAGGCTCTGGATGC
>SSNS01001029.1:56520-68719 GCA_006937985.1 Aphyosemion australe
CCTCGTGTGTGCTCCCTCCTCAAGGTTCCAGTGGCGGCTCGTCCATAGGGGGCGCTAGGGCGCCGCCCCACCACTCACAGGAAGGAGAAGAAGAAGATAGGAATCACAAAATATATTTTAAAAAACATAAAAAGTAAACTAAACGATCTATACACACCATATGGACTAAGTGCTGTGTGTAATCTGTGTTTAATAATGTTTTTTTTTACTTTTAACACGGCCGAATCGTCGACGTACTTGTCACGTGTCCTCTCGCGGGCGCAGCAATCTTTACCATTGACTTAATATGGGCTAACTGGCGCATGTGCAGTGGGTCCCCAAACCGTCCACAACGAGAAAGAATAGGAGAGCGGTTGGTCGCATCTTTTAGCGATCGTCGCCGCCTCACCGGGTGAATTCTGCTCAGACCAGGGGGAGGAGATCGCTGATTGGTCAGGCTGTTCACCCCGCCCTGAGGGGAAAACTTTCCACAGGCTGGCACAGTGTGGCTCCATCTGTGCCAATTTGTCACGGCAGCAACACACTACTTCCACTGAATATTTTTTTGTTGTCCAACCTTTTAGCCATCTTTGCTATAATTGTGAAATCATCAGTGACAAATAAAGTTAATTGCTTCAAAACCTGACGTAGCAAACGCTACTAGTAGGTTCCAATGTGTGAAACCTGAGCCAATCGAATTGCTTGTTGTTGAGTTTTTTTCAGCTGGCTGGCTTTCGTGTTAACCAATCACAGGGAGAGAATCCACGCAAACAGGAAAATGATGAATGCATCAAACACTCGAGCGGGCAAAACTCTTATATAGTCTTTGGCAAAACAATGCCAGCAAACAGTCTGATCAGCTAAACTTTTACGTTGGGATGTAGAATTTCACGAACCGAGTGGATTATTTTTACTACACCACACGGATTATGGCCATAACCTGCAGGTAAGCCTCATTTTAGCTTTTGGCTTCAGGAAACAGCATGCTGCCTCGTTAGCGGCTAGCACCGCTCCATACGGTTTGAACTAAGTGGTACTTTTTGTTTGTGAGTCTGGGCTTTAATCTAAACGTCGGCTGCTTCTGTGAATATCTTGCGTTGTGTCACTGTGTGTTTTTCTGGATACGTGTAGCGTCTATTTTACGGCCTCACGTTTATTTACAGTTTATGGGTGTTCTGTTTGTAGAAAGTGGATTCTATTGATTAGATTTAGCCTACTCCCCTCAAGCGTGTGTGCAGTTTGTGTAATATATGGGTGAATGGATGAATGTTTTTGTCAAAAACATGCTTAATATATTCAAAAAGCTTTTGAACAACTTTGTTGCCGGAAGTGCTACTGTGACCGTCAGTTGTGTGACGCTGATGCTTAAGAATCAATGGTAATTTGGCGTCCCCTAGTGGTGATATGTGGTTAGCGCCCCACCCCAAAAAAAAGTCACCGGCCGCCACTGCAAGGTTCTCCTCCACCATCCTCACTACCGTTGCCATAACCTCCTGGACTCAGTCTGCCTCATGTTCCACCTTCAGCTTCCCTGACCCGCTCACCTGAACCCTCCTGTGCTCACTCTTCCAGATCCCTGGACTTGCCCGAACCTAAGCCCCCTCCCTCTGGAACCCACCTCACCACCTGGACTGTAAGCCCCTCTCCTCTAGCCACATTCCCTTTCTCTCAACATCCCACTAACCTGGACAATTCCCGGATTCACCCCCCTCCTCTCGTGCCAACTGAGTTTAGATAAAACCTTTGTTAATCTCTTACCTGTGTCTTCATGTGATTCTGCATGTCGTGGGTCAGACGTATCTCCTCATACATGACATTGAGATGCTGTGGCATGACCTCAAGAAAGCGATTCACACCAGACATCCCAATAATACTGCTGAACTGAAACAGTTCTATAAAGAGGAATGGTCCAGAATTCCTCCTGACCGTTGTGCAGGTCTGATCTGCAACTACAGGAAATGTTTGGTTGAAGTTATTGCTGCCAAAGGAGGTTCAACCAGTTATTCAATCCAAGGGTTCACATATTTTTCCACCTGCACTGTGAATGTTTACATGGTGTGTTCAATTAAAACATGGAAAGATACAATTATTTGTGTGGTATTAGTTTAAGNTGTGGGGCTGTGTTGGTTGACGCGGCTCTGCAATATCGCGTGGACATCGGGGGCAGTTCCACTGGATTGGCAGACCGGGGTGGTGGTCCCCCTATTTAAAAAGGGGGACCGCAGGGTGTGTTCCAACTACAGGGGGATCACACTCCTGAGCCTCCCTGGTAAGGTCTATTCAGGGGTTCTGGAGAGGAGGGTCCGTCGGATAGTCGAACCTCGGATTCAGGAGGAGCAATGTGGTTTTCGTCCTGGCCGTGGAACACTGGACCAGCTCTATACCCTTGGGGGGGTCCTGGAGGGTGCGTGGGAGTTCGCCCAACCAATCTACATGTGTTTTGTGGATTTGGAGAAGGCGTTCGACCGCGTCCCTCGGGGGGCCCTGTGGGGGGTACTCTGGGAGTATGGGGTACCAGGCCCCTTGATACGGGCTGTTAGGTCCCTGTACGACCAGTGTCAGAGCTTGGTCCGCATTGCCGGCAGTAAGTCGGGCTCGTTTCCGGTGAGAGTTGGACTCCGCCAAGGCTGCCCTTTGTCACCGATTCTGTTCATAACTTTTATGGACAGAATTTCTAGGTGCAGCCAAGGTGGTGAGGGGATCCGTTTTGGTGGCCTAAGGATCAGGTCTCTGCTTTTTGCAGATGATGTGGTCCTGTTGGCTTCGTCAGAACGTGATCTCCGGCTTTCGCTGGAGCAGTTCGCAGCCGGGTGTGAAGCAGCTGGGATGAGAATCAGCTCCTCTAAATCCAAGACCATGGTCTTGAGTCGGAAAAGGGTAGAATGCCTTCTCCAGGTCAGGGACGAGGTCCTGCCCCAAGTGGAGGAGTTTAAGTATCTCGGGGTCTTGTTCACGAGTGAGGGAAGGGTGGAGCGTGAGATCGACAGGCGGATTGGTGCTGCATCTGCAGTGATGGGGGCGTTGTACCGGTCTGTCGTGGTGAAGAGAGAGCTGAGTCGAAAGGCGAAGCTCTCAATTTACCGGTCGATCTACGTTCCTACCCTCACCTATGGTCACGAGCTTTGGGTAGTGAACGAAAGAACGAGATCGCGGATACAAGCGGCCGAAATGAGTTTTCTTCGCAGGGTGGCTGGGCTCTCCCTTAGAGATAAGGTGAGGAGCTCGGTCATCCGGGAGGGGCTCGGAGTAGACCCGCTGCTCCTCCACATCGAGAGGAGCCAGTTGAGGTGGCTCGGGCATCTGATTAGGATGCCTCATGGACGCCTCCCTGGTGAGGTTTTCCGGGCACGTCCAACCGGGAGGAGACCCAAAGGAAGACCCAGGACACGCTGGAGAGATTATGTCTCTCGGCTGGCCTGGGAACGCCTTGGGATTCCCCCGGAGGAGCTGGCCCAAGTGGCTGGGGAGAGGGAGGTCTGGGCTTCCCTCCTTAGGCTGCTGCCCCCGCGACCCGACTCCGGATAAGCGGGAGAAAATGGATGGATGGATCTTGGTACAACTTTCTAACCGTTACACACAGAACAAAACTGTGTCGTGTAGTTAACCAGGCTTCCAAAATAATTGGATCACCTCAAACTCCCCTCTCTGAAAGGCACAACCGCGAACTGTTGAGGAAGGCAACCATGATTGTGAAGGATGTCTCTCACCCTCTTTATGCATTCTTTATACTGCTGCCATCAGGCAGGCGGTATAAAACACCATTGGTGCGGAAGAATGCATACAAGAAATCTTTTGTACCCTCAGCAGATTCTGTTCTGAAGAAGATGAAGTAGGTTTTAAATTGTAGTATATTGTTTTTATGGTGTGATGAGCAAAATTTCTGTGGCCCCTTTGGGGCACAGACAATAAAGACCGACCGACTGACCGAGCGACCGACCGACCGAACATTTATCTATCTATCTATCTATCTATCTATCTATCTATCTATCTATCTATCTATCTATCTATCTATCTATCTATCTATCTATCTATCTATCTATCTATCTATCTATCTATCTATCTATCTATCATCTATCTATCTATCTATCTATCTATCTATCTATCTATCTATCTATCTATCTATCTATCTATCATAACCAATAAAAGGTAGAATTATCTGGCTTTGCATGGAATGAGATGGAATCTCATACATTAATTTCACATTTTAATTTCAGTTACTGACTTAAATTAACTTTAGCATCATTTTCTAATTTTTTAATTCTCACCTATTTTTCATCAATTGTTTTTTGTTTGCTACTTGCCAAGAAAACATGCAAATAAAACTTTTAGTGTTTTTGAAGCCAGAATTATCAGCCAGTAAATTAATTTGTTTTGTCTAAGATCTGTGTAACATGTTGTCATTGGTTACTTTTAAGGAATCGTCAGTAAAATATAAAGGTACTCAACAACAGGTGATATTCCATATAAATATGAATTATCACTATTATTGAGCCTCTAATATTTGATTGATGAAGAAACTAAGTAATTTGGGTACGCCAGGAAACCAGCACTTTATAATAATTTGACATGGACGCAGAAATATAGTTGATAAAAGTCAATTTAATACTATTTTCCTACTACTAATGATAATACTGGACAAATGATTATAAATGATGAGTTAAGGGAATTTCAACTGAGACACTGAATGAGCAATGATGAAAGATGGTCTTAATATTAAAAATCTAAGTGTCTTAGAAAATATGATGTCTGGGTTATAAAATAAGTCTGGTGGTTTGTTTACTTAGGTTTAACAAATTCAGATTAATAAAACCATCCAACGCCAGGTGAGAGTACCCGTGTGATGAAGCTTCTCAGCGATCCAACTGGTCTGAAGTCTTCTCAACAAGCGAGGAGTGGGACTTCTGGATGTCAAAAGCTGTATCCCTTTGAATCTGCATGAGCTGATCAGAGATAACCTCCGGGTCTGATGGGACATTTCACATCTGATGAGTGTTTTCTCTAATGGAGTTTTGCAGTTTTGTCAAGAAAGTTTGATCTTGAAAAGGATGGTTCATATGCTACTGACCCAGTTTGGCTGAACTGCACAGCTTGCTGGAACTGAATTGTAGAGGAAGTGTTACTTCTTTTAACATCAGTTGTTTATAAATTTTGGCAAATCAGAATTTGACAAGTGTAACTAGGCATTTATCAAAAGTCCTCAAACTTCACTTTTTCCTTAGACACTTAGAAAATACTTATTCCTTAATCTGTCAAGTAAATAGGTTAAACTTTCATTTATTAATACCGGTATGTGTATATACTGATAATAAACCATTATCAAACTCATCAAGTAGACTCATTTGTTGTATTTAAGATCTGAAAGAAAGCATTATGAGAATAAACAGGTTCTGCAGAGTCCCCCTGGACTCAGAGCTCCAGGAGGCCCGGATCCAGACTCCCCACCCATGGACCACGCACCACAGGCCCGCCAGCAGGTTCTGCAGAGTCCCCCTGGACACAGAGCTCCAGGAGGCCCGGATCCAGACATCCCCACCCAGGGACCAGGCACCACAGGCCCGGTACAGGGTTCTGCAGAGTCCCCATGGACCCAGAGCTCCAGGAGGCCCGGTTCCAGACTCCCCACCCAGGGACCAGGCACCACAGGCCCGGTACTGGGTTCTGCAGAGTCCCCCTGGACCCAGAGCTCTAGGAGGCCCGGTTCCAGACTCCCCACCCAGGAACCAGGCACCACAGGCCCGGTACAGGGTTCTGCAGAGTCCCCCTGGACCCAGAGCTCCAGGAGGCCCGGTTCCAGACTCCCCACCCAGGGACCAGGCACCACAGGCCCGGTACAGGGTTCTGCAGAGTCCCCCCCGGACCCAGAGCTCCAGGAGGCCCGGTTCCAGACTCCCCACACAGGGAACACGCACCCCAGGCCCGCCAGCAGGTTCTGCAGAGTCCCGTGGGACCCAGAGCTCCAGGAGGCCCGGTTCCAGACTCCCCACCCAGGGACCAGGCACCACAGGCCCGCCAGCAGGTTCTGCAGAGTCCCGTGGGACCCAGAGCTCCAGGAGGCCCGGTTCCAGACTCCCCACCCAGGGACCAGGCACCACAGGCCCGCCAGCAGGTTCTGCAGAGTCCCCCTGGACCCAGCGCTCCAGGAGGCCAGCACCCAGTCTCCCCACCCAGGGAACACGCACCACAGGCCCGCCAGCAGGTTCTGGACAGCCCCCCGGGACCAAGACCTCCAGCACCTCTGGACCCAGTCTGCACCCCAGGGGGAACCACCTCAGCCACAGCCATGGGGGACCTGTGCACCAGCCGATCCTTGCAGCCCACTATTAAGCCCCCATCCCTGGGTTAAAGCCCATAAACTGCGCCGTCCGGACCTCCGTGGTCCTGGTAATCCAAATGACACTTAGAAATATTTCTGGTGCTTGTGGTAATCCAAATGACACTTAGAAAATTCTTTGGTGCGTGTGGTCATCCGAATGACACTTTCTGACCTCAACACTTTGAAAATTTTCAACACTTTGAAAGTTTTCCTGTGTGTCTGGGTTTCTGACCTTGACACTTCAAAAATTTTCAACACTTTGAAGGTTTTCCTGTGCGTATGGGTTTCTGACCTCAACACTTTGAAAATTTTCAACACTTTGAAAGTTTTCCTGTGCGTCTGGGTTTCTGACCTTGACACTTTGAAAATTTTCAACACTTTGAAAATTTCTGGTGCGTCTGGGTTTCTGACTTTGACACTTAGAAAAATTTCCAGCTTCTGACACTTTGAAACAGCTCAGCACTTGGAAAATTTCTCCAGACGGTGACTGCGACACTTTGTCCACCTCTGTTCACCTCTCCTGACACCTCGGGCAGTGACTCACCCCTCTGCATTGAACCCGGACTTGGGACCGGCCCCGGGGTCCGGCTGTGTTTGCCGAGCCCCGGGGGTTGCATTGCTGGGCCACTGGGTCCTCCGCTGCCTGGGCACCCCCATTGGCAGAGGAGGAGGAGGAGGGTACGGGGGCTAGGACCCCGACAAAAAGTTGGATCGAGGGCTGACTTTCAATGGATCACAGCGAGGTAGCTGCTCTGCCACGCACAAAACCCTGCCCCAGAATCAGGTCATCTGCAAGTCATTTAGCACCACGTTCTCCACAAACATGCAGTGCGCAATTGGAGAGGGGCGACCATCATCCGGCCGCACCCCAGCCTAATCACGAACAGCTCTCCGCACCGGCCAAGGCCGGCTATCCGGGACCAACTGAAGATTCCCGGCGCTACGGTATCATTACGTCTAGGTGGGATTCTGACTTAGAGGCGTTCAGTCATAATCCCACAGATGGTAGCTTTGCCCCATTGGCTCCTCAGCCAAGCACATACACCGAATGTCTGAACCTGCGGTTCCTCTCGTACTGAGCAGGATTACTATTGCAACAACACATCAACAGTAGGGTAAAACTAACCTGTCTCACGACGGTCTAAACCCAGCTCACATTCCCTATTAGTGGGTGATCAATCCAAGGCTTGGTGAATTCTGCTTCACAATGATAGGAAGAGCCGACATCGAAGGATCAAAAAGCGACATCGCCTGTGGTAACTTTTCTGACACCTCCTGCTTAAAACCCAAAAAGTCAGAAGGATCGTGAGGCCCCACTTTCACGGTCTGTAATCATACTGAAAATCAAGATCAAGCGAGCTTTTGCCCTTCTGCTCCATGGGAGGTTTCTGTCCTCCCTGAGCTCGCCTTAGGACACCTGCGTTACCGTTTGACAGGTGTACCGCCCCAGTCAAACTCCCCACCTGCCACTTACCCCGGAGCGGGTCACGCCCGGCACGCGCCGGGCGCTTGACGCCAGAACCAAGAGCCCACTCGGGGCTCGCCTCCCGCCTCACCAGGTAAGTGAAAAAACGATAAGAGTGGTGGTATTTCACCGTCAGCCCGAGGGCCTCCCACTTATTCTACACCTCTCATGTCTCTTCACGGTGCCAGACTAGAGTCAAGCTCAACAGGGTCTTCTTTCCCCGCTGTTTCTGCCAAGCCCGTTCCCTTGGCTGTGGTTTCGCTAGATAGGAGGTAGGAACAGTGGGAATCTCGTTCATCCATTCATGCGCATCACTAATTAGATGACGAGGCATTTGGCTATTTGAGGAGAGTCACGCTACTCCTCGACTCGGTACCAGTCCCCCAGTGGATGTCACATTCGACATCCGAGCGGGTATCCAACAAACGGACACCCAGGGTAAGGAGTAGTGCTCTGTAACATCTAGTGAGACAGACTTGGGGTTTGGGCTAGGCATCTGAAGTCAGATCCTTCCCGGTGGTGCCCAAGTGGGGGAGGCCATCCGGTGCTTCACTATGCCCCACTTGAGTTCCCGCCCATAGCCACAGAACGTGGGTAAGCGGGGACCCCATTTCGTAATGTTTATAGCGTTACGTCCGCTGAGCTCCAGACCAAAGCTCCTCACCACCATTCATGGCGCACTGGAAAAGATTCGACCATTATCGCACCCCGAGAGGCCCAGCGGTCCTCTGGGTATGGCTACTTCCAAGCGATCCACAGGGGAACGCACTGCAGAGAACAACGATTTGGACCAACCGATGAGAAAATCCCCCTAAAGACTATTAACAGTCAAGGAGGATCCCTACAAAAACACTGACAACAGTAGGAGAGCCAACCCCCTACGCACGTGCCAGCTCAGTCGGTCCCATGCAACCTTCATCAGAATTCCTTGTCATCTAATAAAAGCGCGTGGGGAAAGGTCCACACATAGTTTTCGGCTTCAGAGTGATCCATCGGTCCATCTCATCCTTGTCATTAGCAGTGGCGGCTCGTCCATAGGGGGCGCTAGGGCGCCGCCCCACCATTCACAGGAAGGAGGAGAAGAAGATAGGAATCACAAAATATATTTAAAAAAACATAAAAAGTAAACTAAACGATCTATACACACCATATGGACTAAGTGCTGTGTGTAATCTGTGTTTAATAATGTTTTTTTTAACTTTTAACACGGCCGAATCGTCGACGTACTTGTCACGTGTCCTCTCGCAGGCGCAGCAATCTTTACCATTGACTTAATATGGGCTAACTGGCGCATGTGCAGTGGTTCCCCAAACCGTCCACAACGAGAAAGAATAGGAGAGCGGTTGGTCGCATCTTTTAGCGATCGTCGCCGCCTCACCGGGTGAATTCTGCTCAGACCAGGGGGAGGAGATCGCTGATTGGTCAGGTTGTTCACCCCGCCCTGAGGGGAAAACTTTCCACAGGCTGGCACAGTGTGGCTCCATCTGTGCCAATTTGTCACGGCAGCAACACACTACTTCCACTGAATATTTTTTTGTTGTTCAACCTTTTAGCCATCTTTGCTATAATTGTGAAATCATCAGTGACAAATAAAGTTAATTGCTTCAAAACCTGACGTAGCAAATGCTACTAGTAGGTTCCAATGTGTGAAACCTGAGCCAATCGAATTGCTTGTTGTTGAGTTTTTTTCAGCTGGCTGGCTTTCGTGTTAACCAATCACAGTGAGAGAATCCACGTAAACAGGAAAATTATTATTTTTACTACACCACACGGATTATGGCCATAACCTGCAGGTAAGCCTCATTTTAGCTTTTGGCTTCAGGAAATAGCATGCTGCCTCGTTAGCGGCTAGCACCGCTCCATACGGTTTGAACTAAGAGTGGTACTTCTTGTTTGTGAGTCTGGGCTTTAATCTAAACGTCGGCTGCTTCTGTGAATATCTTGCGTTGTGTCACTGTGTGTTTTTCTGGATACGTGTAGCGTCTATTTTACGGCCTCACGTTTATTTACAGTTTATGGGTGTTCTGTTTGTAGAAAGTGGATTCTATTGATTAGATTTAGCCTACTCCCCTTAAGCGTGTGTGCAGTTTGTGTAATATATGGGTGAATGGATGAATGTTTTTGTCAAAAACATGCTTAATATATTCAAAAAGCTTTTGAACAACTTTGTTGCCGGAAGCGCTACTGTGACCGTCAGTTGTGTGACGCTGATGCTTAAGAATCAATGGTAATTTGGCGGTCCCTAGTGGTGATATGTGGTTAGCGCCCCACCCAAAAAAAAAGTCACCGGCCGCCACTGGTCATTAGTAAAGTCAGCCGCTGAAGTGCCCAAAGGCCACAGACAAGCCATTGAGATTCTTCTTTTACCTATCGCATGCACCTCTTCATGCTGCTAGCGCGGCTAGCCCCCGCGGGCAGGTTATCAAAGTAGTTGGATAACCAAGCTGTTCACTTAGGGAGTGGGTGAACACCTTACTCAAAAACACCAAGAATTCATCCATCAGTTGGTAACATGTGCTAATGGGCCCTTCTGTATGTGCCATTTCACCCGATGGTTGGCATATGCTCTCAGAAGTGGAGATAGAGATTGAACCGTGCTAGGAACCTTATGGCTCCAGGCCAGGGTACAGATCAGAGCCATAGTTACTCCCGCCGTTTACTTGCGCTTCATTGAATTTCTTCATTTTGACATTCAGAGCACTGGGCAGAAATCACATCGCGTCAACACCCCCCGTGGGCCTTCGCGATGCTTTGTTTTATTTAAACAGTCGGATTCCCCTGGTCCGCACCAGTTCAAAGTCAGCTGCTAGGCGCCAGCCGAGGCAACCGCAGCTGGGGAGATCCGTGAGAAGGGCCCGGCGCGCGTCCAGAGTCGCCGCAGCACCCGCCGACCGCATCCCCCTCCGCCGGCCCGCCTTCCACCCAGACACCGCCTCGTGAAAACCCCCGCCCGCCAGCATGCGAGGCGTGACGGACGATGGCCCTGCGGAGCGGGCCGAGCAAACCGGGGCTCCGGCGGCGGAGGGGGGCGGGCAACGGGGCGACTGCTCCCCCAGCCAAAGGCTGTTCACCTTGGAGACCTGCTGCGGATATGGGTACGGCCTGGCGCGAGATTTACACCTTCTTCCTCGGATTTTCAAGGGCCAGCGAGAACTCACCGGACGCCGCCGGAACCGCGACGCTTTCCAGGGCACGGGCCCCTCTCTCTCTTTATGTCAGTAAAATGTAGATTTTTATCTTTATTGCTACTGCCTATTGGCACTGATGAGTGGTTACGCCGCCATTTTGAACTGGCCTCCTGCATCTTTCTGACAGACACAATGAAGTGTCAGCACATTTATTCAATCCTAACTCCTTGAATACTTACAGATCTCCATGCATTTTCCCCTACAAACTTTATAAATTTAGCTACAACACAGGACACACGTTTTGCTCTATTTTAATCATAGTGAGCTTAACAGTCAGAGCGTTCTGATGTGCTTTATGTCTTCTTTGGGGAACGACAGGTTAGACATATCTCTGTCCTCTGCTGGTCCTAAACAGTTCACCTGAAACAGGCGCTGCCATCAAGGTTCTCAATGTTGCCACTGAATCACTGCCAACCACGTCACTCTCAGGTCTGTTACCGTCCACCCAGTGCAGTGCCTGTAGAACCACCACCATCTCTCCTGCAAATCCCAAAGTGATCTGATATCCTACATTCTTGTCTGAAGTTCAGCTGAGAAATCGCCAACCCCACCACCACCCACCCACTCACAGGCTCTTTTGAGCCATCCATGTAAACCTGTAAACATGACCCTCACACTTACTGCAGATGATCCAGGAAGGTACCCTCATGTGATGAAACAAATCTTCTGATGTATTTATGAGATCTTTATTTGTCACAATAGGTCTGAGTACATAGGAATCCTTGTACAGACCTTAGAATCACACTCAAACAATAAGAATCTAATTACCTATATATATATATATATATATATATATATATATATATATATATATATATATATATATATATATATATATATATATATATATATATATATATATATATATATATATATATATATATATATATATATATATATATATATATATATATATATATATATATATATATATATATATATATATATATATATATATATATATATATATAGAGAGAGAGAGAGAGAGAGAGAGAGAGAGAGAGAGAGAGAGAGAGAGAGAGAGAGAGAGTTTTAGTGTAATTATTATTCATGTACTATTAAGGTGTAACAGAAAAAAATGAGAATCTGGTGCAAAAGTTTATTTATGTCAGTAAACGAGCTCAGACTGAGAGACCATCTAAAGGCTCAGGAAGCTTTATTTTTTTGATTCATCAGCTGATTAGAGTGTGACACTTTGAGTCTAGAATATTGAACCTTTTCACAATATTCTGATTGTCTGAGATTCTGAATGTG
>SSNS01001030.1:0-14503 GCA_006937985.1 Aphyosemion australe
AGTGGATTCCTCATCGTGTGTTAGTAAAGCTGTATAAAATAAAGAAATATGACCTCTCTTTTCAAGATTTTGTAATACAGTATTCTCTAATAATGACAGTGTTGGTTCAAATTCAATCCCTTTACATTTTGACATAATGAAATGTTTCAGTTGTAAATATTTATAAAAATGTTTCTTTGGAATGTCATACGTTTGGCATAACTGCGCAAATGTAAGAAGGTTGCCGTCATTATAAAGGTCTGCCAGCTTTTGTACACCTTTTTCTGCCCAAATTTTGAAGCCCCCATCAGCTCTTCCTGCCTTAAAATCCGTATTGCCCCAAATAGGTGAAAAGGGAGAGATGGGAGGAATGCCTCCTATATACTGATGGGCCCTATACCAGATATAAATTGAATTTTTTAATAAGGGGTTTTCTGTCTTTTTCGCCAATATTCTTGGGTTTGCGGAATATAAATACATATTTCATTTAAGTTTTGTTTCTAGTTGCTCAATTCTTATCCATGCTGGGGGTGTCTCAGTTGAAAAGTAGAACATGGCTGAACGCAACTGTGCAGACCAGTAATATAATTTAAAGGGACATTATGGAAGTTTAACAGCTAATACAAGTATAGAAATTTTAAATTTATTCCTCATACATTCTCCTGCAATGCCCTGGTCCTGTAGAATAAGCCCTGGCATTTTTACTGTGATTGCCTCTGTAGGCCTGTAAACTCACAGAAAAGATTGTGCTCGGGTCGAGCAAGCAGGCTTCCCCGGTGTCCTCCAGAGGCAGCGTAATGCGTGATGACGTCATGCGCGCTCACGCGCCCGCAGCGTTTGTTTGCTAGCTGTAGCTTAGCGGTAGAGCGAGAGGTGGTTTTGGTAGCTGATTCAGCCAAAAACAAGAAGAGAGCTGCTTCAAGCACCAGCGAAACTCCAGCCCAGACCCCAAACAAGACAAAGAACCCAAGAGTGTATTCCAGCGCGACAAAAAGGGCAAAACTCGAGTCTGGTCGCCGAAGATAAAGAACGAGGATAAACATCGGTCCGGCCAGCAGAAGTGGAAAATGCTGAGACAAAAGACCCGCAGTTGGCATCATTGTTGCTGGACAGGTAAGAAATTATTACTAAATACGTGTGGGGTAAGGGTTGTGGGTGCTTTCAAAGCAAGGCTTACGTATGTCATAGTAGGAACATTTTAGGCTGCTTGTTTAGCGTGTCTCCATCAGAGTCGGTGCTGGTCAGGATATTAATACTAGTCTTATTCTTATTTTTACTTCTCAGCGCACTGGGACTTTTTTCCCGGGTAGGATGAGTACCGTTACTATTGCCGCTCATTTAGTGGAAATCTCCGAGATTTCTGCAAATATATGTCCATCTCCAAGTAAACACATTCCCCCCCAGCGCCGCTGACCCGCCCCTCCCGATAGGCAGAACATACGCTACAAGAGGGGCCACGATTTGCGCATTAGGATGCATTCTCTCCAAATCCTCTCCAAATCAAAGACTGTAGAAAAAAATGACCAAATGCGCCTGACGGAGCTGTACGCGCGGCGCACATGCGCATTTGGAGATGATGTGCGCCGCGCGTACAGCTCTGTCAGCTCCCGTCAGCCCAGGCAAGAGGAGAGAGAGAAAAAAGACGAGTTATCCGACACCGTGCATGTTCCCTCAATGACTGACAACACGCCGCATCTGACCAGCGTCAGATGTGCCGACAGACAGGTGGATCCATAGAGGTGGAGAGGAAATATAGATCAGGAGCACAAGAAAGTAAAAGTCATAACCAGAGGAGTGTGTTGTTGGAGCAAAAAAGAAAAACTTTGTGGGCAAAAACATCCCAGCTTCTGTTCATGAGACAGAAGATAGGATAATTGTGTCTGGATGTGGAGAATAAAAGCAGTCCTGGTTATCATTTATGAGAAGTCTTGGTAAATGCAGAAACATGCAGGGCTTTTATCATTTGATTCATAACCTATGTTTTTGTAATTGATGTTTTCTGTTTGTTTTTGTAGCATCAAATCGATGGAGCTGAAAGAACTCTTTAGATGAGGAACAAGCCAATAGTTTGGAAACAGTGTGTAAGTAACAAATTATTCTCATAGAAATGCAATGGCTATATGCCAGGATATATAATCATGTTTTGCTGCTGTTTTTACTTCCAGATTAGAGCTGGAAAGAGAAGGAAGGAGCTTTAGACCCGAATGATTAAAATGATGTACCTCCAATATCAATAAGGTATGTTTTATTATTATTTTTTTAATACCGTAGTAACATCCCCACTCTCACTTTCTATTCACTGATTATATAAAATGTATTTTTCTTGTGCAATAGGTGTGCATCACAGGATGAGGTTGACCAACTTCCTTGCATTGGCCTGAATGAAGCTGACAATTATAAAATTTATAATTATATAACAATTATAATTATTATATAGGCTAACAATTATACGTGCTATTTGAGTTTCACTCAAAATGCTAAAATTCTGCTTACAATAGTGGCCTGCACAGAACCCAACTAATGCTGCTACTCTGTGTATATATTTGCACATATTGTTGATTTTATATTTATATCATTTCTGCATTATTTTTTTTGTATTCTTTTACATTTTGCACCAAAGGGAGTGGCACTCCAATTACACTGTACCCTGTACAAAATCAAGTACTATTTTATTCTATTCTATTCTGTATTGGACATTGTTAATTGTGTGGAGGCAGATTTGAAAGACAATTTAGAAGAACCATCAGCAGCAGGACTGACTCAGCTGTTGTTTTCATTCAGGAATACAGCATGCATGCCTCGTGCACGAGCTTACTATTGAAGCTGCAGTTACACGTTTGGCCTGAGGGGGCGATAGCGAGCATGAAAATTTCAAAGTCCATAAAGTCCCTTTAAAATTACAAAATTGCAACCCCCCTCTTTCATATGGCAAGTACAGCAGGCGAAGCCTTAGCCTAGGTTTTTTATTATTCCAAATAAATCTATTGAAAACACTATTTAAGGAAGTGGTAGAGGAAGTGATTGAAACAGATATAGAAATTTTGGTAATATGTTCATTTTAATCATATTTATTCGGCCAATCATTGAAACGGGCATTACCATCCACTTATTTAAAGACTCCTTTACTTCACTAACCAAAGGATCATAATTAGTTGGCACAATAGTTTTAATGTCTGGAGTAATTTTAACACCAAGATACACAAATCAGTCTTGCGCGTTGATAAACGGGGACACTATGATTGGATTTAACCTTTCATCCTTGTTCAGAAATAGAATTTTATAGCCAGAAACTTGCCCAAACAGCGTAATTTGTTGCATTAGACTTGGGATACTGATGGATAGTTTTGTCAAAAAACTGTCAGATCATCAGCATATAAAGCTAATCTATGCTCTTGATCTCCTAACTGAATGCCAAATAAATCCGTTCGTATCCTTATTGTCATTGCCAAGGGTTCCATCGCTAAAATAAATAACATTGGAGACAATGGACATCCCTGGCGAGTAGACCGTTCCAAAGTAAAAGGTTTGGAGATTATATTGTTTGTCAAAATACTAGCTTTGAGGCATGTATACAAAAGCTTAACCCATTTAAGAAAATTACTTCTAAATCCATATCTTGGAAGAACGTTAAATAAATATGTCCATTCTATTCTATCAAAAGCCTGACGGGCATCTAATGATAACAAGGCAGTGTCTTTAGCATCAAATTTCTCATGAATTATATTCAAAACTCTTCTTATATTGTTAAACCCATGACGCTTTGGTACAAAGCCATTTTGATCGCTGTGAACTAAGTGTGAGATGATGGGGTCAAGTCTCCTTGCTAAAATTTTACAAAGTATTTTAGAATCCACCCCCATTAAACTTATTGGTCTGAATGATGAGCATTCTATAGGAGGTTTACCAGGTTTCAGTACCAAGGTGATTGTTGCTTGTCTCAGAGTAGGTGGGAGAATCCCTTTTTCAAAAGCTTCTTCATACATGTTTAAAAGTGGGAATATTTATTTATCCTTAAAGGTTTTATAAAATTCAATCGTAAATCCATCTAAACCAGGAGCTTTGTGACTATTGATACTGTGTATAGCCTGTGATATCTCTTTGGTACTGAAATTTCCTTCTAATTCCTGTTGCGTGTTCTCTGTGAGTGTTTTGAACTGAAGTTGGTCTAAAAATAGGTCTTGTTCTCCCAAGTCGTGGCAAAAATCAGATTTATTTAAGTTTTCATAAAATTGTCTAAAACTATCATTAATTTCGGATGGATCTACTGTTACTTTGCCTGAGGAAGTCTTTATGCTATTAATTGCTCTTTCAGTCTACGTTTTCGCCTCATATGACTGTGGACCATTTAATTCAAGAGTAAAGACAGCTGTTGTAAACCTTGGAGTTAAACTTGACAATGCCCTGGGCTTTGATGCCCATGTAAATGGAATTGTGTTCTCTTTTTATCATCTACGTTGTTTAGCTAAAATAAAACCATTTCTGACAAGACACCATTTGGAGATAGTAGTGCATGCTTTTATTACAACTCGAATTGATTACTGCAACTCCATCCTATTTGGGGTGTAGCGAAATCAATCCATGGTTTTTCTCCTAAATGAACTGTGTAACACTTTAACTTACAGACCACGCCAAGGCTGCAGACACTCTGATATCTGCCCAGAGACATCTATCTTAGTTTGGTCTAAGTGCCGCTATCCAGCAGGTGACATCACGACTCGAGGATGAAACTCAAGGATTCCGCAAAGACTTTCCTATCTCTTTCTTAAATAAAGTTCATCTTTCCTGACTCGTGAAATACTTTTACATATATAATCTGAATGCATAAATCATACTGTTTGAATCATCATATAATAATAAGAATGATAGTTAAAATGAATGTTGTTCCTGTATTTCATATCTTTAATTACACATTTAGGATTCATTTAAGTAATAATCATCATCTGATAAATATCCACAAATAATAGTATTGTGTTTGAATATTTAATTCACACTCACATTAAGTTAATAAGTCACACCACATTAAGCTGAGTCATCTTTAAGTGTTGATGAAACTGGTGTCTGAGGTAACTTGGTAACGCCTACTCTAATGTGTCCAAATTTGATTTGCTCAAATTCATAAACAATTAGAATAATAAAACCTCCGGCTCGGCCAGAACACTTCAGTTCCTCAGTTCCTGAGTTCCTAAAGGAGTTCCAAAAGGAGTTCATGCAAGCTCCTGCAACCAAGTCCTGACTAGGTCACCTCCTCTCAAAGGGGTGAGCCTAAGACAACAAGCTATGCTTCCTTGGTTTGGCCGGCCGGGGGAAAGCAACGCTTAATAATTCATAATATAAGGAACCATCCTCTTCTTTTTGATCGAGATCAACTATTTTTGTGAACTGCCTCTAAGCTAAACCAAATCCACCAGACGACGCAGTCACCTGGAAGTCACCCAGATCATCGGTTCATATCAGGGCCTGCTACAGCTCTTCATACCTCAGAGGCCTCCTCACTGACACTCGTCAGCCACGACCTCTACTGACCCTTGAGTCACCGGGAGCTTCCACACACAAGGTGAAGTAGCCCTGCACGCTGGTGTCAAATGGTCTTTATTAATTTGATAACTTGTTAAAACATCCAGATTTGATTTAACCCAGACATCATAGGATCTAAGACACTTAATGCTGATTAGGCAACCTCATCTAGCTTGCACTACATCACCTCATTAATTGTCTCAGTATCTTGTTTATAACCATCATTCATAGTAATTGTCCTGTGTCATCATTGATTGAGAAATATAGTATTACCTTTATTTTTATAACTATTTTCTTGACTCTGAATTATTCTGAAGTGTGTGGATTACTTACAGGTAAAAGAACCTAGATTAATGTTAAATTAACATTCAAAGATCATTAAGATTAATAATTCATATTTATATGAATTATTACATTTTATTGATCCATCGTTAAATATGTGGCAATAGCCCTCACGCTACAGGGGTAAGCAGGGCAACGTTAGCGAGGCTGCAACTGGTGCAAAATGCAGCTGCAAAGTTTTTAATGGGCAAAAAGAAATTTGACCGTGCTTCTCCAATCTTGGCATCCCTGCACTGCCTGCCTATTGAATTCAGAATTCGTTTTAAAATCCTTTTATTAGTTTTTAGGTCATTTTATGGTTTGGCACCATCATACTTGAAGGCACTGATTCAGCCATATACCCCGTCAAGGGCACTTCGCTCGGACAATAGTCTTTTGCTCTTGGTCCCTAGGACCCGCCTGAAGACAAGAGGAGACAGGGCGTTCTCTGTGGCAGGCCCGAAGCTCTGGAATGAGCTACCCTACTCTGTACGGGCTTCGCCTTTGGTGGCAGTTTTTATGGGTAGGCTAAAGACATTTTTATTTGATCTGGCCTTTAACTCTGGCCATTAGTCTGCTTTTAGTGTTCCTTACTGTAATTTTGTATGCTGTTTTATTTATTTTTTTCTTGTTTTCAATTTTTATCTTGTTTTTATGTACAGCGCTTTGTTGTCACTCCCGTGCCTGAAAGGCACTTTATAAATAAAGTTTGAGTTGAGTTGAGTTCTTAATTCTCCATGCTAGGAGTTTTGCCGCTTTCTCACCTTGGTCGTAATAGGATTGCTTTAACCACAACAAGCTTTTTGCTGCTACATCGTAAGACAATTTATTATATTCAGTTCTCAGTCATAACAATTCATTTTGTTTTATTGGCTCATCACTTGTATTCAATTCTATTTCCAAAGATTTAATTTGCTTATCCAAAGTTTCCATTTGATGTCGTTGCTGTTTGTTCCTCATACTTGTATAGCTAATAATTTCCCCTCGAATATATGCCCTAAATCCTTCCCACCTCATTGAAGCACAAGTTTGGTCCGTATTTAACTCAAAATAATTATCTATCTTTTCCCCTATATATTTAATGATGTTCAAATTCTGTAGCCATCTTGCCTGAAATCGCCAGTTAAACTGTTTATGAATAAAGTTGCCTATATAAATATTCAATGAGATAGCTGCATGATCACTAATTACTATACCATCGTAATAACACTGCTTGATCCTTGACAAAATTTCTCTTTAGACAAGAAAATAATCTATACGTGAGCGAGATCTATTTATACCTGAATGACAGGAAAATTCTATTTTGCTCGGGTTTTGTTCCCTCCACACTTCTACCAAATTTATATCTCGTATATATTGATTTATTAATTGTCTAGTTTGAGTTTTATAGTTATCTACACTTGTTGAACGATCTATTTTTGGATTTAGGGTGCAATTGAAGTCTCCTCCAATTATATAGACTCCTTGCAGAGTGGACACAGTAAGAAACAAATCTTCAAAGATCTTTGGTTTATCTTCATTTGGTCCATATACACACACTAGATTCATATTATTGGAGAGAATGTCACCCTGAACGATTACATACCAGCCAGCAGGATCTTTTATTGTTTTTGACAATTGAAATGGTATGCTTCTATGAATCAAAATAAGTACACCTCTTGCATAGTTATTATAGGATGAGTGTATCACTTGGCCAGGCCATCTGTTTCTCACAAATTTCAATTCACCATCTGTAAGATGCGTTTCTTGTAGAAAGATTATTTTTGACTTGAGTTGCTTAATCCGAATGATAACCTGTTTTAGTTTTATTATTTTTCTGAGCCCCTTGACATTCAAACTTGTAATTTTTACAGTAGAAATATTATGAGTATTCACTTGATCCATACTTTGTTGGTTTTTTCAGAAATATTAATATAGCAATGCACTGTGCTGAGCTGGTATGACATACAAAAACCTTTGAATTAAAAAAAAATAAACAACTAAACAAAATAGGAAAATCCTGAAAATAACACATAATATTCACACTTACAACCCCCCCCCCCCCTTACTCAGATTAGTGAATTGGGGTTTGTGCTAATCCACTAATAAGGGCAGTAGCTAAGCTATAAAACCCAACTTCAAAAGCAGTAGTGGCATCCGCAAGCCACGCATACACCAGACTAAGGCTACGTTCACACTGCACGTCTTGATGCTCAATTCCGATTTTTTGAGTAAATCCAATTTTTTTGTGTGGCTGTTCACATTATAACTGAAATGCGACATCAAACACTCTCCAGTGTGAACGCTTCACGGCCCCAAAGCAACCCGCATGCGCAGAAGACAAGAAGTCCCAGTCAGAACCAGGAGAGGTGGAGTTGTGATGTGAAAGCCTCACTGACAGTTCAGCCACAGGATCACACCTGAGTCTCTCGTTTGGGGTGGAAAATATTTTAAAAACTATAAACTATTTTACTCCTTATTCCCGCCGTCTTCCCGAGTTAGTATTCCCTGAAAATGTTTCGGTATTAAGTTCATTCTTGAAAACCCCCCGCCCCGCTGTCACGGAGACCGAGACCGGAGATGCGCTTCGCTCCAGCAGCACCTCCCGCTCTCATGCTTTCTTGTATTTTTAATTCCAAAACTTGACTGAATCCCTCTGCCAGCGCTGCTCTTCAGCGCTCCTCCTCAGAAAAGTCCTGACACGACGCTCACCTCTGCTGAGCAGTGATGTAGAAGGTGGATTTAATGCGACATGACCATTCAGACTGCAAAAACTTCGGATAGGAGGCGGTTTTAATGCGACATGACCGTTCAGACTGCAGTCGCTTTCAAAAAAAGCGCATATGTGTCGCAATCAGTACTACATATTGAAACGACCTGGATCGGATTCGGAAAAATCGGATCTGTGCTGTTCAGACTGTCACAAAAAAATCAGATAAGGGTCACAGGCAGGTCAACATGCGGATTTGATGCGCTTTTGCCTGCAGTGTGAACATAGCCTAAGAAACAGACACATAGAACCCATGTGAACATTTTAACTAGGGATGAGCGAGTACACCACTATCTGTATCTGTATCTGTTCAACCATCTAAATAATCTTTATCTGTATCTGTACTCGGAGTGGGTGGGGCCTAACCCGGAAATGGGCGTGGTTCGACCGGAAGTGGGTGTGGCTTAACTCAGTACATTATTTTTGGCCGGAAATTGATATAGATTGATCATAAGTTGCTATATGTATTGTTTATTTGAAAACTATTTACAGATCAGCCTCAGAATTAAGATTCTACGGAGCCCCTAAAGGGACATGGGAGGGGAAAAAAAACTTTGCGAGATCTCACAATACTTTTTTGCCAAAAAAGTATTGCAAGAGCTCGCAAAAAAGTATTGCGAGATCTCGCAATAGTTTACCACGGCAGTGAACCGAAAGATAAATAGACACACAACAATGGAGGAGCATCCATATCATCCGTGGGGGAAGTTTATTGATTTTTATTGTTATATTTTTTTCCCTCCCATGTCCCTTTAGGGGCTCCATAAGATTCAGTATTTTTGATCACAATAGCAAAGGAACTATTACAGAACAATTTTTTTTTTCTCAGAATATGAATACTAAAGTGCATGAATGAATATAACTGAACTCATACTAGAATAAGACACAACTTTTTAATTAAATTTTTTTTTAATTTTATGATCAAACAATTTTTTTCTAAAGTTCTTGGCATTTTTTCCCCACACACAGTTAAACAAAACAATGTTGATTAGGTGTGTGCGCGCGTGTCTGTGTGAGAGAGGGATAGAGGTTTTTCTACTGACCAAATAGTCCTGTGTCGTATTTCGAGAGAGAGAGAGAGAGACCAACACGATACGAGCCGTTTTCAGCTCTCTTGTGAAATGCACCGCTACGAAACAAGTAACTTTAAATGTCACACAAACTGAAAAAGGGGCGAGCTGAAGAAGGGGAATACAGATTACTGAAGCAACATCACGAGAGAGAGCTACACAGAGGCCTCAGTCACTGTCGTGTGTGAGCGGAGCAACACAGCTGCCTCCTGGCGCGGCAGAGATGGTTTTGTGTGTAGGGAGGGGCGGGCGTTCTGTGTGACTGGCCAATCACAGAGCGTAAAGACAGTCAGTTACCCAATGAGGATTCTCCTTCCACCCGAAAACAGATAATCATGAATTTTACTCATATAATATTCGTACTCGTCAAAAATGCATAATTCGTACCGGATACTCGTCTGAAACGAGTATCCGGCTCATCCCTGATTTTAACATTGTCCCAGAACGGAATTATACAAAAATAATATCTTTTATGTGACCCTCTATAGTGTTTTTCTCAATAATAAAAGTTTAACCAAGTTATATAGAGTTAGTGTTTTTAGATAAGAAAAAAAAGTACAGAAGAGAATGCATAGGCATACACCATCATTATTGAAACTACCTTGCATAATAAACCGAAGGAAACAAAAAGAGAGAGAGAAAAAAGATCTCTCTTTAGCTGCATGAATTTAGTAAATAGGGTCAATGACTGACAGAAAAACCTGAATATTATGTCTCAGTCCACAAACAGACCCTTAATATCATTATTAGGCATGAGCAGCTAATAGTTCAGAAATCAAATCGCTCACCATCAGAGTCAGTCCTGACCAGTGTGTTTGTGGAGGAAGTCCTCAAGACCCCTATGGACTACTATGTATTACAGAAACGTTTGCCAAAATGACCACAGGTCTATGGTATATACCTGTTGAGACACAGTTGACTTTGGGCTACTTTTTAATACAAGAAACTATGGCAAAATGACCACACGTCTATGACAAAGTCCAGTTTGGACTACTTTTTAATACAAGAAAGTATGGCAAAATGACCACAGGTCTATGACAAGGTTCACTTTGAACTACTTTTTAATACAAGAAAGTATGGCAAAATGACCACAGGTATATGGTATATAACTGTTAAGACACAAGAAAGTATGGCAAAATGACCACAGGTCTATGGTATATAACTGTTAAGACACAAGAAAGTATGGCAAAATGACCACAGGTCTATGGTATATAACTGTTAAGACACAGTTAACTTTGGGCTACTTTTTAATACAGAAAAGTATGGCAAAACGAATATATGTTAAGACACACTTAACTTTGGGCTACTTTATAATACAGAAAAGTATGGCAAAAAGAATATATGTTAAGACACAGTTAACTTTGGGCTAGTTTTTAATACAGAAAAGTATGGCAAAAAGAATATATGTTAAGGCACATTTAACTTTGGGCTACTTTTTAATACAGAAAAGTATGGCAAAAAGAATAAATGTTAAGACAGTTAACTTTGGGCTACTTTTTAATACAAGAAAGTATGGCAAAATGACCACAGGTCTATGACAATGTCCACTTTGGGCTACTTTTTATTACAAGAAAGTATGGCAAAATGACCACAGGTCTATGGTATATAACTGTTAAGACACAGTTAACTTTGGGCTACTTTTTAATACAGAAAAGTATGGCAAAACGAATATATGTTAAGACGCAGTTAAATTTGGGCTACTTTTTAATATAGAAAAGTATGGCAAAAATAATATATGTTAAGACATAGTTAAATTTGGGCTACTTTTTAATACAGAAAATTATGGCAAAATGACTACAAGTCTCTGGGGCGGTCGGGGGGTCAGTGGGTGGCATGTTAACCATTGAGTCAAAACGGGCCACTTTACCTACCACTTTGGGTCGTTTTGGACCACTCGGGGTGGGTGGTGGGGCGGTGGGGGGCATGTCGACCATAGAGTCGGAATGGACTACTTTAGGTCACTTTGGGCCACCCCCGGCACACTCCTGCCACCTGGTGGACGAAGGTGGCCCGAAAAGACCGGTGCGCATTTATTCCTAAGAGTCCTGTGGTCATTTTGCCACACTTTCTTGTGTTAAAGTGTAGCCCAAAGTCAAATGTGTGTAAAAAAAATACTGGTGACCGCTGGAGTGCAGGGAAAAAGACCCCAAGTCTCTAACCTACTCACAGCCAGAGTTATGGACCAAAACATTTGATATTTTGCTGAACCTGCGGTAAGGCACTTCCTGTTTCAGTCTTGCAGTCAGTGTAGCTGTTTGGTGTTTGTGGCTTGCTAAAATTGGTTTGATTTCTCTGTACTGAGACATTTTTGAGTTCTTGTAATGCATAAGCATGCGAAAACACACATTTTCTGTTGCACCTAGCGTTTAGGGAACCCAGTTTTATTTGGTGTTGAAAGGTTGTTTGCCTATTTAGCTTAGCCTCGGCGCGGCTATGGCTACTTCTGTCTCTCCCTCTCCGTCTCCTATCTCTTGCTCTGTGTGTCAGATGTTTAGTTACTCCTCTGCATCTTTTAGTGATAATGGTACGTGTAATAAATGTAGCATTTGTGTAGCTTTGGAGGCGAGGGTGTCGGAATTTGAGGCCTGACTCCGCGCTGTTGAAAAACCTGTAGATAGCCGTAGCTACTTAACTAGCGCGGGGATAACTAGATCAGAACCACCCCGTAGCGGTCCTCCAGTAGAACCCGAGCAGCCGGGACCTTTGAGGATGAAATCCTGAGCTGAGGGCGACACGGGCCCCCAGGTGGCTGGCGAACTCCTTCCAGACCCGGGACAGGAACTGGGGGCCACGGTCGGACAGGACCTCAGAGGGGATGCCATGAAGACGGAAAACATGTTTGATGAGAAAGTTAGCAGTTTCAACAGAGGATGGCAGTGATTTGAGGGGGACTAGGTGACAGGACTTAGAGAAACGATCAACAACAGTGAGGATGACAGAAAACCCATTGGAGGGGGGTAACCCGGTGACAAAGTCCAGGGCAATATGAGACCAAGGACGAGTGGGTACCGGGAGAGGACTGAGAAGACCAACGGGAGGCTGATTGCTGCTCTTGTTCCGGGCACATGTGTGACACGCACTGATGTATTCACGGACGTCTTTGAACATGGAGGGCCACTAGAAGGACCTACGGAGGAGTGCTAGAGTGCGACCAACCCCAGGGTGGATGGAAAACTTGGCCGTATGTGCCCAATGAATAAGGGCACCCCTAACACGGGTAGGTACGTAGGTCTTGTGTGGTGGGCCAGTACCTGGGTCGGGCTCTGTTCGTTGGGCTTCCAGGATCTTATTGGTAATGTCCCAAGAGACGGCACCAACGATGCAGGATGGTGGCAGGATGGAGGCTGGTTCGGGGTCTTTATCAGCAGAGTACAATCTGGACAGGGCGTCTGGTTTCACGTTCTTGGATCCGGGTCTGAAAGAGATGATGAAATTGAAACAGGAGAAAAACAACGACCAATGGGACTGACGGGGGTTTAGCCTCTTGGCTTCCTTCAGGTATGACAGATTTTTGTGGTCAGTCCAAATGATGATGGGGTGCTCCGCTCCCTCCAGCCAGTGCCGCCATTCCTCCAGTGCCAGTTTTATGGCCAGCAGTTCCCGATCCCCGACGTCGTAGTTCTGCTCTGCTGCCGACAGACGCCGGGAGAAGAAGGCAGACGGATGGAGGCGATGGTCAGATGGAGAGACCTGGGAGAGAACAGCACCTACACCAGAGTCAGAGGCATCAACTTCCAGTGTAAACTGAGAGGATGTGTCGGGACGTGTGAGAACTGGTGCTTGGGTGAACTTGGACTTGAGGGCCTGGAAAGACTCCTCGGCCTCAGGGGACCATATGAAGGTCTTATTGACAGAGGTGAGTTGAGTGAGTGGGGTGGCAGTTTGACTGTAATCCTTGATAAAGCGGCGGTAGAAATTTGCAAAGCCCAGAAAACGTTGAAGTTCCTTACGTGTGGTGGGAGTTGGCCAGGTGAGAATGGAGTTGACCTTGTCCGGGTCTGTCTTCAGCCGCCCGCTCTCCAGAATGAATCCGAGGAATTTAACAGAGGTGACATGAAATTCACATTTTTCTGCCTTCACATAAAGACGGTTCTCCAGGAGGCGCTGAAGGACAGCTCGGACATGTTGTCTGTGTTCTGTGGGAGATCTGGAAAAAATGAGAATGTCATCCAGGTAAACGGTCACAAACTTACTGAGGTAGTCACTGAGGACTGAATTCACCAGGGATTGAAACACAGCAGGGGCATTAGTGAGGCCAAATGGCACAACAAGGTATTCAAAGTGACCCAGGGGTGTCTTAAAAGCCGTTTTCCATTCGTCACCCTCTCTGATCCGCACCAGGTGGTAAGCATTGCGGAGATCCAGTTTGGTGAAGAGGGTGGCATCTTGTACGGGTTCAAAGGTTGAAGCAAGCAGAGGAAGGGGATATTTGTTTTTGATGGTCATTTGGTTCAGGCCCCTGTAATCGATACATGGCCTTAAGGACCCATCTTTTTTGGCCACAAAGAAGAAGCCTGCCCCTATTGGAGAGGTGGAGGGTCTGATGATACCTGAGGCTAGGGATTCTGATATGTATTTGGCCATGCAGTCATGTTCTGGTTTTGAGAGGCTATACAACCTGCTTGACGGGAGAGTGGCACCCGGCAGGAGGTTGATCCCACAGTCGTAGGGTCTGTGGGGAGGCAGAGAGGAGGCTCGGTCCTTGCTGAACACCATATGTAGGTCATGATAGGCCTCTGGTATTCCTGACAGGTCGGGAGGAGCCGGTGGGTTGGAGACTGGAGCTGGAACAGAGAGTGAAGCAGCTTGGAGACAATGTGACAGACAGAAAGTACTCCAGGCGGACATTTTATGTATGGTGGGGTGTTCT
>SSNS01001030.1:25889-46217 GCA_006937985.1 Aphyosemion australe
CTCTAGGTTCCAGGTGTTGCACCTTCATACCTGACACATCAGGCAATGTCACAGCTGCCATTGCACACATGAATAGCCTCTTGTCTCACATGAAGGCTGAAGAAACCAGTGTTCCGAGTGGATCCACCTTTTGGCAATGGCTGTATCCCAGTTCATGGTACCAGTTGTTACTGACATATTTGGTTCCTGTCATTATTTTTCTAGTTTTTCTTGCTGTATTTTCATGCTGCATCGTACCATGTATCAAAAGTTGTATCACCAATATGATTAATGTTTCTCTTGTTCAGTATTCTGCTGCTTTGACTCCCGCACCTGCCACTCCTATTGATGTTGATGTTTCTGATTTGACCGGTATTCCGGTATCCCAACTGTAAATGATGATTTTTACTCTACGTTTTTACTGGAATGATGCTTTGGATGAAGTTATTAGTGTTGTGGTCTTAATCACTGACTACAGCACTGCTGGAGCATCACATTCTGTGATTCCCCAACATGTGATTGCTTCTACTGATTTCACGTTCAGAACCGAGGTTGATTGTTTTGATTCTGCTGTTGACGCTTATTTTCGGTGTATTGATTTGCTCTCCTTGTACCGCCTCGGTGTGTATGATTTTCAGGACGAACACCTGTCCTGGTTTTATCCATTCCCCCTTCCCTAAAGTCATGATTAATGAAGCTTTCATAGAAAATGGTGACAAGTTATGAAAGTGGATGCTATTTCATGCATGTTATGTATAAATACCATAAACAGGAGGGATTATGTCAAAGAATTTCTATGCTTCTCTATTTTCATTCTGTATCACACACACTCACACACACACACATTTGAACACACCCACTACCTTATCTCTTACTTTAAATAAACTGTGTTGGCAGCCGCACTGGGCAGACTGTACTCTGTCCTGAGTTGGTCTGTCATCCTTTGCAAATGATTCTGTGTGGTTTATTGTCTCTCTTATTTCCTCAGTTCCGGTTGGGGTAATTGACAAAATCCCTAACAGAACCACAGATGTAACCATTTGCAAAGGGTGACAGACCAACTCAGGACAGAGTGTAGTCTGCCCCGATCGGCTGCACACAGAGTTTATTTAAAGTGTGAGATAAGGCAGTGGGTGTGTTTACATGATGTGTGTGTGTGTGAGATGAGGAGAAAAGGAAATAGAGAAGCAGTACAGGACATAGAAATTCTATAACATAATCCCCCCTGTTGGAAGGTATTCATACCTAACATGCATGAAAGTCCAGCGCAAAGCAATTCATTTAAAACAAGCATCAACAGGAGATCACATGATGAGCAACGACAGAATGTGAAGCTGCAGCGGAGCTGCAGTCAGAGATCAACACCACAATACTAAGAACTTCATCCCAAGCATTCCAGTAAAAACGTAGAGTAAATACCATCAATTACAGTTAGAATACCGGAAAACCGGTCAAATCAGATATATCAAAATCATCAGGAGCAGCAGGTGCGTGAGTCAAAACAGCAGAATAGTGAACAAGCAAAACTATTTTAAATAAATTAATCATAAATTAATCATATAGGTACACACATGGTACAATGCAGCACGAAAACATAGCAAGAAAAACAAGAAAAATAATGACAGGAATCAAATATTGTAGCAATAAAGTGTAATAATTATTGTAAAAAATTGTACCAGGAACCGGAATTCATCCATTCCCAGAAGGCGAATCCTCTTCGAACACTGAGCTCATCAGCTTAAATCTGAGATAAGAGGTCGTTCATGTGTGTAAGGGTGGCGGTGATGTTGCCGGCAGTGTCAGGGAAAAAGGCGCAACATCTGAAACCAAGAGTGTGACCTACGACATGGCAAAGGCCCCCTTCCGAGGCCAACAGATGGTCAAGCGCGAGTTGGTATTGCATTAACATGTTCCTGGTTGTTGCCAGGAAAGGTGGAAGAACCGACAAACCTTGGGAAGAGAGTGCAGTCAAGTTTTCTAGCTGAATGTGCGGCCTCTCTATGTTGCGTGAGTGAACCTGTGGGGTCCGCAAAAACTTACCATCAGCGCCAAGGTTGTAACAGTCAGTACTATTGATCCTTATCAAATTGTCATGCCATGATGAACACTGTGCCAGGCCAGAGGTGTCTGTGCATAACCAATAATCACTTGGGTCAGTGGAGTGTTGTGGATGAGCTAAGCCATACAGAATACAAAAAACATCAACAGAACGTAACGCTTCGGGCCTCAGTAGCGAAGACTCTTGAGGGAGTGTGGTATCAGCGAGCAGACGTAGCACGACGCGCTGACTTGAGCTGCTCAGACGATGGCAGTGACCGATGCAAACCAGGAGTTCCCTCCCAGCCGTGGTGTGTCCAGATGAAGTCCCTCCGTCCCAAGAACCGTGAAACCAGGGTGCAGTTTGGGTGTGTGGGTCCGGAATTTCCATCCCGATCTGGAGTCTCTCTCCTGTCTTGTCTTCCTGTGACGTCCAGACGGGTCCGCGAGTGCAGGTGACGGTCCATCACGTCGGTCTGTGGGCAGGGAGGAGCGCCGTCCCACAATTGTTGCAGATCCAAACTCCGTTCCATCTCCAGTGCCCCAGGCAGCTGCTGCTGTTCCAAACCGTCTGTCAGGTGCTGAGAGGCGGGCCATAGAAGAAGCCACATTCACGTAACCCATCGTCATCATCAGAGTGAGGCATTCTGTATGCCTGTAGCAGACGACCAACTTCACCGGGGGTTGAGACGCTCGTGACCTGTTGTCATGAGCCCCTTTGAAGCCCGAACTTCGTTGCCACCCTAGTGGCGGTTAGGTGACTTGACGAGTTTACCATGAGAAAAGGTGGATCCAAGATGGCCTCTCAGCAACTTCCACAGCTGTGGGGGGAGAAGGACTTGAGACGGACTGTCCCGATGCGGAGAAATCTAGTTGTCTCGTTTAAGCATTTTGATCAGGACCCAATTTACTGGTTTCATGACCTGTGTGGGCGAAAAAGCACATGAGGGCTCTGTGAGATCATTGTATATTATGACTTGTTTCCTCAGAAAACCACAATTCCAAGTTTCAGAGCATCTAGTCATCACCTCATTAACAAAAATGTGTTCCATTGTTTGACCATTGTCTGACCTGATAACAGAAGGAATCCCATAAGTAGGAAAAAAAATGATTGCACCACACCTTCGCCACTGTTAAAGCGTCACATTTCTTTGTAGGGTAAATTTCTGTAAACGGCCCTGAGCATTGTTTCTCATACAAATCAAACATTTCCGATAATAGTCTTTAGCAAAAGAAGACAAGTTTACAGTGTGGAAAGACGTGTTTATCAACTATCAACCGTCACGCAGGATCTCATGTGTCAGGGTCTCAGAGCAGTAAAACAAAGTCTCCGGCAGAGGGAGCTCTTGAGCTGCAAGCTTTGCACTCCGGACAGCAAAAGAGTTTCCCCTGGAGACATCTGAGTCAGCAGTCTGGTGAGCCTGACATTCGCACAAGGCCAGGTGTTTCGGGAGCTGGACCGCTTCCAGCAGCCCCAACAGTTTCGAAGCGTGCGTCAGCTGCTTGCCACGGGGCGTTCCCGTGCTGCGATTCTGCCATAGTTCAAAGGTGTGCAAACAGAGAAATTCATCAACTTAAACATTTTAGATTCAGAGACCGATATCCCAAAACAAGAATCTTTCTGCACCAATTTTGTCTACAAGAAAATAATCCATTTGTATAAATTTCTAAGAAATTTGTTACCACGGTAGAAGCGGGAGCTGCATTGAGTCTGGACGACGTCCTTGGCACCAGCCATTGTTTAACTGCTCTGTACCAAGACGACGAGGCAAAATAATAAACAGGCCTGAAGAAAACAGCTGCTCAACCTTGGAGCAGCCTAAACTGTCTACATAGAATAAAAATAAATTTGCAGAGACAAATAACCCTGAGATTTAACTATTGACCATTAAATGCTCTGATACAAGAAGAAACGTGACAGTGTGACTGAAACATTTTAAAGTGAAATCATGTAGGCCTTGGAATGTGTGTGTGTAAGCCAGTGGTCACTGACATTTGTGGTTTTATGACGTGGTGTGGTTAACTGGACATGTTCGAGGTCTTCTGGCTGTGGTTGGATGTTTTGGGACTGTTTGAAGGCCTCGTGGAAGATTTGTGTGGTTTATTTGGACGGATGCGATAAAGATTATAAATTTACAGTATCCTTTGTATCTATTTTCCCCCGCTAAACAACTGTAATTTTGTTTCCCTCTTTTACTCTGGAAGACTGTGTGAAGTCTGCCACACAAGCTTCCCTTATTGTTGGCCTTGAAGGGTTTAATCTTGAAGATAAGGGGAATGTTTTCTTTTTTTTCTCCCCTCTCAGCTCCTCACTCAGGTCAGCTGACTGGGGCCTCATTGTCCTTGGGCCAGACAAACATGGCTCTGTTTCATGTAGCTTCCCCGGCATATATCATACTGATTGTCATATCAAATTAATTTAAATCAGCATTCCGTAGGTAACTTCAGCTATGAATGTTTTTTCCCTTTAATCGGCTTAATGTCATTCAAAATAAAACAAATAAAACATCTAACCCATAAGATATACATAACAAAAACTCAACCTTGAATGAAAAGGAGCAGAATGAAGAAAACATCTTATAATTTCTGCCCCCTTTTCCAGAACAAATGATCTCCACAGTTTCCATTTGTCAGACACATATACAGATTAATTTCTAAGTATTTCCTATTCTTATTTCCAGAGCGATCATGACCATTGGTTTAATGTAAAATTTTAATAATTACTTAGTACACTAAATTTTGTACATTTTCTGAATATATTAAATGACAGTGATTTTTTAATTTCCCTTTTAAGGTTATTCCATAATTTAACACCATTTACAGACATACTCCATTCCTTAATTGTAGTTCTAAATCTAGGTAACATATCAGTTTCTTTTAGCATATAATCACTAGTTCTCTTTACAATTACCCTCTGAACGTTTGTTGGCAGAGTACTTAAATTGGCTTTATACATAGTTGTAAGATTTTCCAGTCTTTTAAATCATGAAATTTCAGTAATTTATATTTGATGAACAACGGGGTTGATGGATCTCTACAGCCACTATAGTTGATGATTCTCAAAGCTCTTTACTGTAAAATAAATAAGGGTTGTGTATAGCTTTTGTATGTTGCTCCCCAGATTTCTAAACAAATAAGACAAGTATGGAACAATCAGGGAATTGTACAATGCCAACAAACCAGAATTAGTCAGTTAGAACTTGACTTTATGTAATTCTCCTAAGGATTTGGCAATTTTATCTTTTATGTAACTAATATGTGATTTCCAGGTCAAGTCTTCGTCAATAAACACTCCAAGAACTCTTGTTTCTTTTACCCTTGTGATTTCAGTCCCATCTATTTCCAATGACACATCACTGTTGTGTTTACCTCTAAACAGTATTAAATGTGTTATATTAAGATTCAGTGTCAATCTATTTAAATCAACCCAGTTTTTTAATCCTAATCAACTCATTATTCATCACTTTCGCCACCTCCTTAATATCCAACAGTGTTGTGTCATTTGCAAACAGAATGGTACCGAGTACCTTGGATACATTTACCAAGTCATTAACAAACAAAATTTATATTTATGTAGTTACATTTAGATCTGCAAATATAGCAACTTTAAAATGTACATGTTGTCTTTTGCTGTGGCCACATTCTCCACCACTACAACATATTTTCATTCTGTAATTTTATTATCACTCATAATTTTATTATAATTTTATTATGCATTAATTCTATCATCCATTAACATGTTTATGCTGCAATTCAAATATCTATCATCATTATCAGTACTTTATTAATATAAATCTGTCTAAAAACACAACCATACTTCTCTCCCGTCTCACCTATTTATTTTATTTTATTTATTATTTCATTTTTATCTACTAATAAACAAAGTGCCCCCCTTGACTCCCAAGGCTCTAAGTTCGCCACTGTGAGAAACCCTCCTGCTGCTTGGTTTCTCCCTGTCTCTCTGCCAGAGAGAAACTCTGTACAGCCATGTGTGGCGACAGGTGATTTCTTAAGAATTTCAATGTGCAGAGGCGATAATTTAAAGTATCCAATATGCAGTTTCGGATGTAACAGGCATACTGCAACCTTATCATTGCCCGGGCTTCAACCTCTTGACCACTGAAATATCCTCATTTTAATTGATTTCTAGGAGATCTCCACTTAATATTTTATCACAGTTTGAACTCACAGGGTATTATTTGAAATAGGTTTCCGATTAATTTTTCCAAGTGTACCAGACCTGTTTAGACAAATATTAAAGACTATTAAACTCAGAGTCACGCATGGTAACCCTGAGAGGGAATATCTGCATTGTTTGGATTATCAATGACCTTAGAGTTATGTGAAGGGGGTAGCCTGTAGTTCCTATCTAAATGTCCTTTCTGATTGCAGTTCCAGCATGTCACTGCGCTCAGATTGTTACCCGATCGGTCCCGGTGACCATGACGGGATGCTCTACCTCTCCCCCATTCAGTAAAACATTCACTCCTGATGTTTAGATTAAATCCATGCACAATAGGAACCTATAGTCTTTACTTTACTTGGCCTTAATTAGAAATGAAACCCAAATTCAAGGATGTATATTAGGAATGGTACTTCAGTTGTTTAGAAATTAACAGACCTTTAACTGTGGCATGAGAGATTACATATAAATCTCAGCGCCATCAGGCGACCTCCAGCCATCATGGAACCACTCCGCTTATAATCTTGTATTGTTTTTATCCCAAACATGATGGATGCCGACACAATTTGATGTCCTTCAGAGAAATTGACCTCTATCATTAGGCAAATAGATAATTCTAATCAAAGACTGCAATTAACCTTCTGTTATAAACCAAATATGTATTTATCAACCTAATATTCAAATGAATTCCTTAAAACTCGGACAGTGTGACTCTTTAGATCAACTTTTTGAATTATCTGTGTCTTTGTCATTCAAATTTAGGATTAGAACTACCGGTCTCCAGCAATATTTTACATTACATTATATATTACATATTATGTATTACTTTAACCATTTAACTGTCCAAAGTTTAACTAATTTCCAAAACTCCTTTATGTTGCTATATTATAATGTTTACTTTAATTTTTCAACCGATTTTGCTCCGCTCCAGATGAACTTAATTTATTCGTACTGAATTCTCTTGTAATTATTTTTCATTTTTCATTATCTATTCATGTATTTTTCAAGTTAGGAGCTATTGGCCGAACTAAGTAATTATCCTTACACGTTTGTGCTGTTCACAATGTCAAAATAATGTTTGCCACTGTAGTTATTCTGCTTTGCGTGTGGGACATTGAGTTTAATGTAGATAGCACAAAATGTGAATTTGGGGCCAAATTAATAATTTGTTTTGCTTTTCATCGCTGCAGCTCAAGCAAACACACACGAACAGTCACGCCTCCAGACAGACACCACAGCAGCATTTAACACACAGGCCCTGAGCCCACACGGATCAGAACCAGAACCTCAGACACACCTCCCGCACACACACACTATTGCAGGACTCCTCGCTCTGGTCCACGCCCACTCAGCAGCAGCACACACTCAGGTTCCAAGCTCACTCATGAAACACAACAGGATTAGACAAAGTTCCAGCAGGCACACCGCAAATCACACCAAGACCACCAATAACTGGTCATTCATCCACGTAGCCACACACACCTCAGCACCAGGACAAAATGCTACTACATACCATCAGCCACACCTTCAAGACTGTTGGAGGGAGTCTTCTTTCTAATAATGAGACTCTTATCAATGCCTATGCTACACGTAGGCTGAGCTTTTTTTTTTCAGCACCCCCTGCTGAAAATATGTTCCCACGGCTATGATCATAAAACATTAAGTTCGGCTGCCTCGCGTTGTTGTAGCGCCTCCCCTGTCATAGGCTGTTTGAGAATTTTTTTTTAAATATTCTGCAGAAAAGTACCGAGGTCCGGACCTCGGTGTCCTCAATGGTAGATACGGCCTTGAGCTCCATCATACATCAGTGATCTGATTGTTCCATATGTTCCTAACAGAGCACTTGGCTCTCAGACTGCAGGTTTACTGGTGGTTCCTAGAATATCTAAAAGTAGGATGAGAGGCAGATCTTTTAGCTATCAGGCTCCTCTCCTGTGGAACCAGCTCCCAGCTTTAGTCCGTGAGGCAGACACCTTGTCTACTTTTAAGACTAGGCTCAAAACTTTTCTATTTGATAGGGCTTATGGTTAAATTCTGATGTTAGCCCAGGTTTAGAGGAGTGGGGAGCAGAGGGAGGTGGAGTGTACAGAGGGGACTACAGTCGTTAAAGACCTTTCTCCCTTGCCCTGCCTCCCGCATGCCTCCATCTAAAAGGCTAGGTTATCCTGAGTTATCTCTGTAGTTATGCTGCTATAGGCTTAGACTGCTGGAGGACATACTGACCACTTTCCACACTCTGCTACTTTCTTCTACCACCACTCTCTAATTGCATTATTTCCTGTTATTTCAGCTGTTAACTTTATTTTCTCTCTAAGTGTTTTTCTCCCCAGAAGAAGCTACACTGGTGTTCTGCTGAGCTGTGGTGGCCTCATGGAGGGGGCCATCGGCTGGCACACTGCTGCCAACCACTTAACATTCTCCCTCTCCTGATATTACATCTCACTTTCTTTAACATAGAATGTGCTACTATTAGTTCACCTATTGAATTAATTATAGAATCACTCAGATAAAGACAATAAAGTTTCTCTTACTAAATAGAACTTCTACTAAGAAATCACAGTGTAGCCATAGAAACACTACTTGATATATATGGTGTGTGTGTGTGTGCGTGCGTGCGTGCGTGCGTGCGTGTGGTGTGGTGTGGTGTGCGTGTGCCTGCTCTGTCTTCTCAATCCCCAGTGAGTCGTAGTGGATGGCTGCTCATACTGAGCCAGGATCCTCTGGAGGTTTCTTCCTGTTAAAAGGGAGTTTTCCTTCCCACTGTCGCTACATGCTTGCTTAGTATGAGGATTGTATCAATCTGCTGGGTTCCTTATATAGGAAACTTTTTTACTGATTGGCTTAATGAACTGAACTGTAGTGGAATGTTTACTTTGTGAAGTGCCTTGAGACGACTCTTGTCATGATTTGGCGCTATATAACTAAACTGAATTGAATTGAATATTTTTAAGAGTGAATTACTGACCGCTTCTCAAAACTACATTTGTGAATTTTCACCCACTTCCCAATGTCCAATCTCCACCAAATTTTGCAGGCATTTATATATTGGCAGTACCTACCCCCAGAAATATTTTCAGAATTTTAACCCCTTCAGGGACCCCTTTGACCCCTGGATGGAACCTCTGACCGCTTGATGCAGAGCGAAATGTTATTGTCCTATCAACTCCATTCCAGTATCTACATGTTCCTCATATTTTTTGGAGTGCATGGCAACAGACCACAAGTCTCTAACCCACTCAGAGCCAGAGTTATGGACCAAAACATCTGTAAATGTAATGATTGATTTTCTGACTGCTTCTCAGAAACACAATTGTGGATTTTTTAAACACTTCCCAATGTTCAATCTGCACCAACTTTTTACTGTGTATATAGACCCTTAGTACCTACACTGGTAAATATTTAGAATAGAATAGAATAGAATAGAATAGAATAGAATAGAATAGAATAGAATAGAATAGAATAGACTTTATTGATCCCTCAGTGGGGAAATTCACTTGTCACAGCAGAACCATCACTCAAAAGGTAATTAGAAGAAGTTAAAAAAAAACAAGGATACATCTATATACACATAGGCAGTAATCTGGTATTGTAATCTAAGATCACTAAAAAAAACACAAATAAAAGATGAAAACAAACTTGGTACCAACACTATGCAGCATACTGTTAGCCTGGCAAGCCATCCTATATATGTGTATATATAGTAAGTAAGTAAATTTTATTTGTATAGCACTTATCACAGAAAAAGAATCACAAAGTGCTTCACAAAGATCAACAAAACACAAGATAGTCATCATAAAATGATCTTAAAACAAAACAACAGAATATCATAAAATCATTAAAAATCAGAAAACAGAAAGTCATAAAATTATAAAAATGATAAAACAAATGAAAGATGATTATAAATACAAGTTAGAAAAAAAAAAAAAAACGAATAAAACATAAAAGATTTAAGTAAAAGCAGTTTTAAACAAAAGGGTCTTCAGCTGCTTTCTAAAGGTGTCCAGACTGTCAGTAACACGTAGGGATAAAGGAAGTTCATTCCAAAGTCGGGGTGCAACAGCCTGGAAAGAGCGATCACCTCGACTTTTATATCTGGTTTTTGGAATTTCTAGAAGGTTCTGGTTGGTGGACCTGAGGGCTCGGGTTGGAGCATATAGTCTGGCCACGAACAATTGACGGCTCTCAGTCGTGAGGCGGGATCTACGGTTGTCTTTCAAAATGTCAGCACGCAATTGGATAGCGCTAGGACCAATCAGAGTAACGAACAACGTGACGTAATCACGGCGACGGAAAAGCGGGAGGCATTAATGGCGTCTAAAATCAATGATTTCTGTCGTTTTTGTATGAAAAACACGCGAATATCAGGTGTACTGGGACATTGCACTACTTTGTTTGATAAAAATAAGAAGCAGCTAAGTATAGCCGACAGACTTACGCACGTTGGAGTCTAAATAATCCAATGTTGATGACAAAGCCGTTTCAAACGAACGTGGTTCCTGAGTTGCCGTCATGTTGCTTGGGTTCGCGGCCGCAGCGTGACATCATCGGCTACTCCCGCTCTGTGATTGGCCCAAAATATAGAGCGCTGTGATTGGCCCAATCAAAACTATAGCGAGCTGTGATTGGACAGCCACAGGCTGCGAGGGTTCCTATGAAGCGTGCCTAGACCAAACTCTGCAAAGCAAGAATTTGGTCTACTTCACTAGGCTAGCATACTGTAAGAGACACAGACAACAATGTGAATCCAGTATTGCACAAGTATAGAACACATGAATATTGCATTGGTGTTATTGTGTACCAGGATGATACCAGCACAGCTTAAACTGAAAAGTTATAAACTCTTACAGCAGAGGGGATGAAGGATCTGCGATAGCGCTCAGTTTTACATCTGGGATGTCTCAGTCTAACTCTGGAGGAGCTGTCCATGATCTCCACAGTGGAGTTCAGTGGATGGGAGGGGTTTCTTAAGATGGAGGTCATCTTCCCCAGCATCCTCCTTTCACACGTCTCCTCAACAGAATCCAGCGGGCAGCCCAGAACTGAGCTAGCTTTGGTAGCTAGCTTGTTCAGTCTCTTTCTGTCTCGGTCAGAGCTGCCTACACCCCAGCAGACCACAGCAGAATGAATAACAGAGCCAACAACAGATTGATAAAAGGATTTTAGCAGCTGGGAGTGTAATGGAAAAATGTCATTCTTCTATTTATTTTCATTTAATACAAATCTACAGTGGGACAATATTTCTGGGATCAGAGAAGTTGGGGGTTATAGTCATAAATGTTCTGTCTCACAATGGCTTGACCACAGCATGATGGAATATTTTTACTTTGTCTCATGTCTTACACTGTTTTTCCTGTTCTTCATGTTTTGCATGCCAAAGGAATGTTCCTCTCCTAGATAACACTGTCCTTTGTTTGTGCTCACCCTTGGGGGGGTTAAGGGGGATAAATAGAGAGAAGAATCTCTGCTCAGGAGGACACACTGCTGAGACTGCTTTGGGAATGGTCTCTGTTGGTTGTCTCCTCATTCTCATATTGCAATATTGGAATTAAAACCTTTTGATTGAATCATGGACTGCTTTCTCATTGCTTTATTAAAAATTTTCCACGACAGTTGGCGTCACAAACAGGATCCAGCATGCTGAAACCTTGGGGGTTCTGCTCCGAGTCCAGGCCACCCGAGGAACCAATTTTCCTTGGTCCTCCAAGAACCTCGATTAGGCTTAAGAGAGAAGGAGGAAGCTCGGAGCTGATCTCCTGGATCAGAAGCTGCCTGAATCCTGAACGAACCTGTCTTTAGAGACCGATTTCAACTATCTGGTGAGAATTCAGTCCAGATTCTTCTCTGTATTTTCCCTTTGTTAGTTTTAGTAACCATTCATTTAGTCAGTCTTAAATGTTAGCTGGTTTTACTAGTTATACTGCCTCAGTTCAGGTCACCCTACACTCTTAGTTTAAACAATCATTTGTGCACTTAGTGACTTCTGGTTGACCTTGATACCCTATCAGTACCACCACTGATCTCAGCTACATTTAGTCTCACTGAAGTTCTGTTTAGTTCTATAATAATAATTTCTTGGTCCTCATTGTCCAAGCGAAGCTCTGCTAGTCTAGATGAAGCTCTGTTAGTATTATGTTAAGAGTTTCTAGCTTTAGTTGTCCATTGTCTATTTTTTGTATGTTCTGTTTTGTAATGTCTTATTTGTTTGTAAAGCGCTTTGAGTTGCCTTCGGGTAGGAAATGCGCTATATAAATAAAACTGCCTTGCCTTGCCTTTGACATGGGCCTGTCTGGAGGCATTGCGTGCTGGGTTTTCCATTTGTTTTGTGTGATGGGAGCAGGGTGCTCCAGCAGAAACTATGAGCTTGAGTCAAGAAAGTAGAATAACTGCTTCCTGACAGTTCTGTGTATTAAATAATTGACCAGAAGGTCTTGGGTATGTTGGTGAGTGTTGAATGATTGCAGAAAGTAGAAGTGTTTAAGTGTTGGGCAGAGTTAACCTAGGTAACAGAAAGATTGAAGCTAAAGTGATGAAGGATTTTGAAGGATGCATGGAATGTTTTAGAATATGTATAGAGGAAGTTGAAAGATGGGAAATTGGGTCAATTTAGCTCAGCAAGGGAGAAAAAGGATTTCAACAGTGTTGGACTAACAATCAGATGTCTTTAATAATGATTGGAAACCTGAATGCTGAGAGCCTCTTGCTGGTTAAACTAACACCATATAGGCTGTCTGATAACACAACATTTCATCCTCATGCTATTTTCACAGAAGCAGGTCACAGATTTAAAACTGAGAAAAATCCTCAACCAGATTCGAACTCCATCCTCCAGTCATACCACCTTAATTCTTGGTCGACAAGCTGCAGCCGCACTGAGAACTGAAGTTCACCAGTCTTTGTTCTGATGGGGTCATTTCTCCTTTTGGCTCAGATGATGATGGGTTTGTCAACCTGCTGATATTTAAGGAGAAATGCCTGTACCCAGTGGCTGAACTGAGAGATCCGAGTGGACGCAGCCACAACTGGGCAGACTGGCTGGAGGATCGGACCTCAGAGAAGATGAGAGGAGAGGGGGTTTCCCCCCAACACATCTGAACAGGGAAGTAAGACACCTTTAACCACTACATTTTAGCACAACAACACATTTTGTACACATAGAAATGCTTACAGAGGTAAATCATAAACTTAGAATGCAAAACAACACTCTCTGTTAAGTGTTTATGCAATCTCAGACATATGCCTTTGTGTTAATTTCCCTATTAAGGGTACTTTCTTAGGTTGTATTGAGTGTGAGGTTGTTCTGTGATGTCCTGTGTGTCTGTCTGTTGTGCCTCAGTGTGATCTGTGTGCCATACGTATACATTAAGGATATATCAGTTGATAAGCTGTAATGACTACTGTTGATTTGGGCCTTTATAAATTGCTAATTTTGGTTTGAGTTTGTGCTTTCCCCCTCAAAACATCATGTTCATGTGTGCCTCTGTCTGTGTGAGAAACAGAAGAATGTGCATGTGTGGGAGATACAGTCTCCCTGAGACGATTGATTTGGTGAGAGTAAAATCCAAATTACTTTTTCTTCTTTTACAAATTTAGAAAACAGATTGGGGAACTTGGAGTTAGAGGGGAGGTGCCCTCTGGTAAGAGTTGGAGTGTTGCATCATGGCACACAAAGAAGCTAACAAACCTCACAGAAAGAAAAAAGAGAAAAGAGGAGCGAGATGGGAACGCAAAAACTACATGGGTATGTAACCTCTCACAACATCAACTGACCAAAACAGAAGAAAGCATATTAAAGAAAGGACTCAATTTTGCAATAACACCAAAACATATACCTTACGAAGAATTTATAGTAGCAACGGAAATAGCATGTCAACAAATCATAGAAGAAGGAAAGAAAGCAGAACTCAGGAACAGTGTAGTCGGGATATTAAAGAGCAGCAAAATAAAACACAGTAATGTCACCAAAGAAGAAAGAAGGGCCATAACCACTTTAGCGAAAAACGAAAACATTACAATTGTACCAGCAGCAAAGGAAGGACGACAGTAATAATGGATAAGGAAAAGTACAAAGAGCAGATGGAGTACATGTTAGAGGACAAACACACATACAAGATATTAAAAAAAGATCCAACAGAGGAGATCAAGAAAAACATGAAAAAAATACTCAAACCGNCAAGAACAGGGCAGAATAACAGAAAAAACATACAAACACTGGATACCAACGGCAAACATTATCCCAAGAATATACGGAACACCAAAAATACATAAAAAAGACACTCCACTCAGGCCAATAGTAGACAGTATAGGAACTCCGACATATAACATGGCAAAGGACATTAGCAAAATCATCAGTCCACTATTAGGAAACACAGAACAACACTGTAAGAACACTATAGAGTTATCAAAGGAGTTAAAAAAGATCACACTGCAAAAAGGAGACATACTAGTATCACATGACGTCACATCTCTTTTCACTAAGACACCAACAATAAAAACCATAGATATAGTAATAGACAGACTCAGACAAGATAAAACCCTACGAAAAAGAACAAATCTAACAATTGAGGACATAGCACAGCTAATAAAACTGGTGGCAAATTCTACATATTTCATTTACAACGAGACAATATACAGACAACTGGAAGGATTCGCGATGGGAAATCCGTTATCAGCAACCCTCTGCGAGTTTTTCATGGAAGATTTGGAACAAAAAGCATTAACCACTACACCCGAAAACTGTCAAATAAAGTTATGGAAGCGATATGTAGATGATATATTGGAAATCATACCCAAAGGACAAACACAAGCAATAACAGAGCATTTAAACAACATAGACGACACAGGAAACATAAAGTTCACATATGAGGAAGAAACGGAGGGCAGTATTACATTCATGGACATGAAAATTAGCAAAAAACAAGATGGAACGCTTAAAATAAATATATACAGAAAACCAACGCACACAGATCAATATTTACTATGGACATCAGAACATCCCACTATACACAAAATGTCAGTGATAAGAACATTATACAACAGAGCGAAAATTATAACAGAAAAACAAGACAGCAGTCAAGAAAACAGGCACATACACAACTCATTAAGAAACTGTGGATATCCAGCATGGGCGATTAGTAGAGGGAAACAACAAACAAGAGCAGAAAGAATAGAACAACCAAAAAGAAAGAACTGGGACAGAACAAGGATTGTCAACACTGAACAACATAAATATAAGAGATGGATAAGGGAAGCTATCGAGATAAGGAGACGTGGACATGGGACCATGAACAGGGACGACGGAGTATACACGTTAGACCACGCATTGGGACTGTGTCATCGAGGAGGACAGCGCGGGCAGCAGGGGGCGATATCGTCGTCCCCTGCTGCCCGCACATAAACGGAAGCGGAAGTGAAGCTGCTTTCAGCAGCTTAGCTCTGAAGAAGGCCACAGTGATGGCCGAAACGTCAGCATAAAAAAGGTAAATAAGATCTCCTATCTGTGTTTTAAAAAGAACAAAAAGTTAAAGGAATATATTTAGCATGAAATCATTTCATTTGTACAAAAATAATAATATTCCTGTTTGTATTGATTTATTGCCCACTCACTTATTCTCTTCTTTCTCATTTTCTCTGATGAAACACCTCTATCTCCTGCCTTAATTGGTCTACTTTCACTAAAGGAAGCAATAAAAATTAAGACAATATGGTTAAATATGGAGATACAGAAAAAAATAATAATATAACCATGACAAAGTTACCAATTTCTACCTTTGCTTTTATTATCCTTCTCTCTCTTTTCTAAGTCTTCTTGCCCTTGAATGCTTTTCTTTCTCTTCTCCTCCTCATCTGCTCCTTTAATCATCTTGCTTCTCTCCTTTACCTGTTTGAGGTTTGTAGTTTCTTTCTTTCTCTCCTCCTCATCTGCTCCTCTTGCTTCTCTCCTTTCCCTGTTTCTTGAGGTTTGTAGTTTGTTTCTTTCTCTCCTCCTCCTCATCTGCTCCTTTAATCATCTTGCTTCTCTCCTTTCCCTGTTTGAGGTTTGTAGTTTGTTTCTTTCTCTCCTCCTCCTCCTCTGCTCCTTTCATCATCTTGCTTCTCTCCTTTACCTGTTTGAGGTTTATAGTTTTTTTTCTCTCCTCCTCCTCATCTGCTCCTCTCCTTTCCCTGTTTCTTGAGGTTTGTAGTTTGTTTCTTTCTCTCCTCCTCATCTGCTCCTTTAATCATCTTGCTTCTCTCCTTTACCTGTTTGAGGTTTGTAGTTTTTTTTTTCTCTCATCCCTTTGTCTCTTTAAATCTCCTTTTCCTCCTTATTTCCATGTTTTCTGTCTTTCCTTAGTATATTTTATGTCAGAGCCATTCTAAAATCTGACTTTGCGAGCTTTGGCCTCCGCAAATCGTGTCATCACGATTCCATATCCAGTGATTTCCTGACATCACGCTCAATGGAGATAACAGCAAGTGCAGACAGCCTGTCTTGTGACATAGTTGATCTGTGGTATGTTTTGATAAGTTTTAGAGCAGAGAAACTTCTCTCACCTGAAGCCACTGTCACAGGGAGAGTAAGTAGAAGTCTAAGAGCTATACTCAGATTTGGATAGATGTCAAGGATATTCTCCTTATATATGTAATCAAGCGCTTCACATGGTGATGAGATATGTTTGGGGTGGGATCTAACTGCGCTCTGTATCTCGAGCTTTAGGTCCTCTGCATCAACATCATGCATTGCTTGCTCCAGTCTTTGGCAGCATTCATCCAGTCTCCCTGCTTGCACTGTTTTTCTCATTGTCTCAGTGGAGTAGAGAAACCCATACAACTCATAGAAGGTTTCCATGTGTGAAAATCTCTCCTTTAAAGTGACAAGTGCTGTATCTACAAGATGCAGGAAAAACTCTGTTCTGATGTGCTCTTCAGCAGTTAGCCGGGTTTGCTCTCTTCCCTCATACTCAAACTGTCTTTTTTTAGTTCTCTGACGCACCTCTGGCCAGTTCATCTCCACTTCAATCCTCTCTGCAATCTCCCTGGCATCTATTTTAGCAGAGTTGAATCCACATTCTCTGAAATCCTGTAGGAAATCTGTCACTACTGTGATTTCATTCCTTATTGTCTCCACTGAAACTTTGGGGCTCTGTAAGATCTTGCTTGCTTTATTTATCTGAAACAAAACATTGTACCACACAGTGGTACTCACCAGAAAAGGCCATCTCTTCATCTCTTGATAGATGCTTCCAGCTGCTGAAACAACTTCAGCATCCCGTTTTTCTGTTGCATACTCCATAAGAGCAGTCAGTGCCTGCAGGATTTCAGGTAGCTGGTAGCGAACAGCCTTAACAGCTTCAACCCGACACTCCCACCTTGTTGTTGATAACGCCTTCACTGAAAGGTCCTTGACGTGTTCCCTCAGAATGGTCCAACGATGAACAGAGGAGCTGAACAGAGTGTAAAGCCGCTGTAATAGACCAAAGAAGCTGATGGATGTCAGAGATGACTTGGCTGCATCACCAATAACAAGGTTCAATGTGTGACTTCCACATGGGACACATAATGCTTTGCTGTTTAGTTCCAGTACTCTCTTCTGGACTCCCTGCTTTTTCCCCTGCATATTACTTCCATTATCATATGACTGTCCTCGGCAGTTGGATAGATCTAAGTCTAGCATTTCTAGATGGCCTAAAAATGACTCGCATAAACCTTTTCCAGTTGTATCGTGTGCCTGAAGAAAACCAACGAAGTGCTCATGAATAGAGACACCTTTCGAGATCTCACAGTTTACAATTCGTAGCACCATTGACAGTTGCTCTTTGTGACTGAGGTCTGGGGTGCAGTCCATAATTACTGCATAATGTTTGGCTCTTTTTATTCTCTCTACAACTGCATCGGTTGTGTACTTTGCAACAAGGGAAATAAGCTCATTTTGAATGTCCTTGCTTAAGTAGCTGTCACTGATCTCCTTTGTCTGTATTCGTCTCAAATGCTCTTGCATGACAGGGTCAAACTGAGCCATCAGTTCCACTTGCCCAAGGAAATTTCCATTTCCAGACTCGAACAACTTTTCTGAATGTCCACGAAAGGCAAGATTGCGTTCTGCTAGATGATTCACAATAGCAAGTAATCGTCTTAAATCTCTTTCCAGCGATTGACTTCAAAAGCAATTAGATCGTGGCTCACCTGATCTATAGCTGTGTTTGTTTGTAGTTTCTGTAACAGTGTGTGCCAGGTTTGCATGTTTGTGATATGTTCAGTAGATCTTTCATGCTGTTTCAAATGGGCTGCAAGATTTTTCCAGTTATTGAAACCATCCCCACTTAATTGAGTGATTTTGTCTCTGTCTCCGAACAAGCGGCAACAAAAACACATTACACAGTCCTTGCTTTCACTGTACATTAGCCAGGACCTGGCAATCATTTCTCCATTCCTCATTTGTAGGTAATAGTTTGAAACTGTGAATCTGCGCCCCTCTTGATTTTTGGGAAAACTTCTGTCCTTCACTTTAACTGGTCCTTTTTGCACTATTGAGCAGCGATCTTTGTCTGTCAGCTCCTTTGGCCAGAGTGCTGGGTCGTCTTCGAGTATAACACACTGGTTAATAGGATGACTGGTACTCACGAGTTGCTGAGAGGTCCTTTTATCCCCATCAACACAGCTTGAGCTTCCAGCAACAGGCTCCTCCACTTCGCTAAAAGCGTTAGCATTGCTAGCTCTAATGCTAGTGGCAGTTATTTGTTCATTTGCCGCATTAAATTTGCGAGTTTCATTGGTGTTATTCTGCTGTAGCACCGTAAAAAAATCTGTGACCTTTGGCAGGGTTGACACAAATTTTTTGCTTTCTTCCTGCTTCTTACGTTTTTCAGACCCACTTGGATAACTTCGCTTCATTTTCTTCTCCTCAGACAACAAACTTCCTTTTCTATTATTCGCTTCTGCAGCTCCGCTGATACGTGACACGTCATAGATGAAACAGTCCATTGTAGCTGGACAACAAGGGACATTGAAACACTTTCACATAAAGCAGTCTCGTGCCAAGTCATTACAGTGTTTTTTTTAGAATGACGGGGTTAATTCATTTCAGAGGGGAAAAATACCTTAAACATATTAGTTAAGTGTTCATCACGGGGCCCTTAAATTTTTGAGGCCCAAGGCAATCGCCTACCTTTGCCTAATGGTAACGCCGCCTCTCGGTCTCCAGCTGGTACAGCTGTGTATGATGCAACCACACCGCTACTGTGTTTTGGACTTGTTTTGGTGTTTCTTTTTGTTTATTAGTTTTTATGACTTACTGGCAGATTAAGTGTAGAGATTTTTTCTGATTTGAAAGTTCTGTCCACCCCTGTTACTGGAGGTCTTCCTTTGCTGTTTCCTTGCTTGGTTTCTACACAAGCTGAGTGTTGATAGAAAATTAAAATTAAAAAGGGGGTATTCAGTGTTCCTCTAAAGGATCGGGTTTGAGACAGACGTGTTCAATTCATCTTCTTGGGTTTTTCTTTGTTCATGTAGTTTTTTGGTTTTATTTTAAATTTTTTAAACTTATTCTACAATTCTTGTTTAGCTTTGAATTTTCTTATTTTTTTATAACTGTTTGCTCTTCTAGAAGATAGCACCTATCACAAGTGTTTGGATATCGCTGACTGATATTGTTAGTTTTATTTTTACTGTTCCATTACTATTTTATTTGCATATGACATTATGGTTCACTTGGTAATGGTTTTTGCTTTGCTGATAAGTTTGATTGTTGTCAATGACCTCTTTGCTCCATGGGTTTTCCTATTGTTTCATGACCTTACGTTTGATGACTGTAATGTTTTAATTGATTGTGTGTTGCCGAGACTACAGACACTAAAGGACTGAGTGGCAGTTTTGGAATCTAGAGGATTCCCTTATCCCTGGGGGGGTCAGTCTCTAGATGCTGTCTATAATTTGCCCTACACCTTCCTTCTTCACCGTTTAGCAGTCAGCAGGAGTCCTGCCTGACTGAAAAGTCTCTCACAGGCTGCAGATGCAGGGACAGCTGTGTTGACTTTGATTGCCAGCTTCTTGATGTGAGGAAAGCCAACCAATAGATCCATACCTCCAGTGGATGGACATGAAAGGTACCTCTCCAGCTCTCCTGCTTCTGGCTTTCCTGACTTCATGGATCC
>SSNS01001030.1:49847-67051 GCA_006937985.1 Aphyosemion australe
TTTATCACCGAGGACGGTAGCTTGTGCCATTTTCATGCGTCTCTTCTTTCCGTGTCTGTTGTTTTAAAACGCCGAAACACGCGCTCCCCCAACGCAATGTTTATTTCTGGTGGTCACTGGTCATGTGACTGCGTGGCAACGTCTGATTGGTGAAATAGCTACAGGTAGATCCACTCGCGGAGTGATATGTTATTTATTGAGTGAATTTTTTTTTTTAAGTAACGAATCAAATTTTGCCAAATATAGCGGAGTAAAAGTAGCGTTCCTTCTTCAAAAATGTACTCAAGTAAAAGTAAAAAGTATGATGCAGAAACAGTACTTGTGGAGTAGAGTTTTTTTCAAAAACGTACTCAAGTAAATGTAAAGGAGTAAATGTAACGCGTTACTACCCACCTCTGGTTACGAGCTATGGTAGAGGATTATCAAGTGCAGTGAGGAGTGACCACAGCTTGCACTTCTTCTCCAACTTTCTGAGAACTCCCTGGGAGTTGGATTACTTGCTTTGTTTGTTGATTTCTGAAAGGGAGTGTGCTGAAGACATGCACATAAGCTGCCACCTGTAGGAGGATTTTTCAGGTGTCCCCAACGAGGTCACAGACTTGTCTCCCTGACTTCAGAAGACCAGTGTTTATTCTGAAACAAATTTTTGTGGTTGTTCATTTTATTTGATTGGAGCGACACCTCAATGCACTGTGAGACAATGTTTTCTATGTGATCTCTACGTATTTACAGGTCTGCTTCTGGGCTTAGGCAAAATTTTACTGAGTTTTCTGATGCTGTGTGCTTTCATGTTGAATTGTTCTGACCCTGTCCATGCCTGTATTTCTTTTCCATGTTATTGTATGTGTGTTTTGTCTAATGTCATTTCAATCAATCAATCAAAATTTTATTTATAAAGCGCCTTCCACTCCCATCACTGGAGGCCAAGGTGCTGAAGAACAACATAAAAACATGATAAAAAATTAAAACAGTAAACGACAATAAAGGACTATAAAAATGCATAATACATGCAAATACATAATGCATAAAACACATAAAAACAATCAGCCTTCAGGCAAGATCTGGAAACGCTAGACGATAAAAATGTGTTTTCAGTCGACTCTTAAAAACCTGCAGGGATGTAGATAGTCTAACTGACGGTGGTAGCTGATTCCAGAGAGATGGCGCTAAGACAGAGAAAGCCCGATCACCACGAGTCCGACACCTAGTGCGGGGGACCACAAGCAGGCACTGATCAGAGGAGCGCAAAGAGCGTGTTGGCACATGTCTCCTCAGAAGTGCGGACAAATAAGAAGGGAGACCTCCCTGAAAGAAGCGGAAAACAAACACCAAGAGTTTAAAATGTGCCCGATAAAAGACCGGAAGCCAATGTAGGCCAGAACTGGACTGATATGGTCCCATTTCCTGGCCCCGGTCAGAAACCTGGCGGCGCTGTTCTGCACAAGCTGGAGCCGAGCTCATTTATAGTTAATCACATTTTTTTCCTTAATGATTAGTAAATAATCAAAAGGGTGAAGTGTAATGGAAAAAATGTCATTCTTCTATTTATTTTCATTTAATACAATTCTACAGTGGGACAATATTTCTGGGATCAGAGAAGTTGGGGGTTATAGTCATAAATGTTCTGTCTCACAATGCCTTGACCACAGCATTGTGGAATATTTTTACTTTGTCTCATGTCTTACCCTGTTACTCCTGTTCTTCATGTTTTGCATGCCAAAGGAATGTTCCTCTCCTAGATAACACTGTCCTTTGTGCTCACCCTTGGGGGGGTCAAGGGGGATAAATAGAGAGAAGAATCTCTGCTCAGGAGGACACACTGCTGAGACTGCTTTGGGAAGGGTCTCTGTTGGTTGTCTCCTCATTCTCATATTGCAATATTGGAATTAAAACCTTTCAATTGAACCATGGACTGCTTTCTCATTGCTTTATTAAACATTTTCCACGACAGGAGTTAGCTCCGAAGGACCTCAGCCTCCTCATGAGATGGAGGCGGCTTTGGCTCTTCTTATACAGAGCATCTGTGTTTAAAGATTAAAGATCTTTAATCACAGAAGATTAAAGCCATCAGTTTGTCACACACACTGGTGTGTGGTGAAAATTGTCCTCCGCATTTGACCCATCCCCGTGGGGAGCGGTGAGCTGCAGACATGGCCGTGCACAGGAACTTATTTGGTGGTTTAACCCCCCAATCCAACCCCTTAGTGCTGAGTGTCAAGCGAGGAGGCATTGGGTCCCATTTTTTTCAAAGTCTTTGGTATGACCCGACCGGGATTCGAACCCCGATCTCCCAGTCCCGGGGCGGACACTCTACCACTAGGCCACTGGAGCTTTTTGACATTAGCATACAGAAGATCAATTGTATTGAAATTTCTTGTGGGACACTTAACATACTGTGTAAAAGTGGGGAGAGTGGAGGAGAGAGACGCGTGATTAAAATCCCCGCTGATGAGAACAAGCACGTCTGGATGAGCTGTCTGCAGCTTCTCCACAGAACTTTGGAGCAGCTCGCATGCAGCGACTGCGTCAGCCGAGGGGGGGATGTACACATTAAACGCTATGACATGTGAAAACACACTTTACTGAATTTTAGGGCACTCAGGGACCCCTTTGACCCCTAGATGGAACTTCTGACCGCTTGATGCAGAGCGCCATTTTGGAACCATATGTCCTATCAACTCCATTCCAGTTTGTACATGATACCCCAAGTCTCTAACCCACTGTTATAGAATTTCTAAGTCCTGTACTGCTTCTGTATTTCCTCTGCACCGCATCTCACACACACACACACACCACACATCATGTAAACACACCCACAGCCTTATCTCACACTTTAAATAAACTCTGTGTGCAGCCGCTCGGGGCAGACTGTACTCTGTCCTGAGTTGGTCTGTCACCCTTTGCAAACGGTTCTATGTGTCTAATTTTGTCTTTCTCTCTTATCTCCTCAGTTCCGGGTAATTAGGTTGATTGAGAAAATCCCTAACATAAATTGGTCCTTAGAGTGGTGCCTGGGGGTCTTTGCTGTCGACGCCAGATGCCACCGACTGGACATTGCAGCGCCCTGCTTTCGCTGGAGGTTGGCACTTGGGGTCTGACGTCACCAGGGAGCCACCTGGTCTGCGAACTCTAGCTTCTGAGCTGGGGAGATTTGGTGAGACATTCTTGTCTATATCTAGATTAAACATTGACGGCTGGGGTAACTGTGAGTTTTCTAAATTGGTTAAGTCCGCCGCAAGGGGCTGTAGGTCGAGTCCGCCGTAAGGGGCTCCAGGTTAAGTCCGCCGCAAGGGGCTGTAGGTCGAGTCCGCCGTAAGGGGCTCCAGGTTAAGTCCGCCGCAAGGGGCTGTAGGTTAGTCCGCCGCAAGGGACTCTTGGTTGTTTGGGTTGGTTTTTGCACGTTTTACCATAATAAAACATTAGCTCCAGTTACCCATTTGTTAGTCTGTCTGTCTGTCTATTTGTTTGTTCATTGGTTGATAGTAGTGGAACGAGTTCCCACACTGATAGGAGGTGGACTTCCACCTACTTCCTAGTGCATGATTTGAGTGTGTGGATGTTTTTGTTAAAGTGTGGCTACGTGCATGAATGACCAGTTATTGGTGGTCTTGGTGTGATTTGCGGTGTGCCTGCTGGAACTTTGTCTAATCCTGTTGCATTTCATGAGTGAGTTTGGAACCTGAGTGTGTGCTGCTGGTGAGTGGGCGTGGACCAGAGCGAGGAGTCCTGCAATAGTGTGTGTGTGTGCTGGAGGTGTGTCTGAGGTTCTTGTTCTGATCCGTGTGGGCTCAGGGCCTGTGTGTAAAATGCTGCTGTGGTGTCTGTCTGGAGGCGTGACTGTTCGTGTGTGTTTGCTTGAGCGGCAGCGATGGGAAGCAAAACTGAGCCTTTTAGGATCAAGAAGTTAAAGTTAAAGCAACACAGTTGAAAATGATTAATTTGGCCCCAAATTCACATTTTGTGCTATCTACATTGAACTAAATGTCCCACACGCAAACAGAATAACTACAGTGGCAAACTCATGAACGTGAATAATAAAACATTATTTTAACATAATTAACAGCACAAACGCACACAAAGGATTACTAAATTAGGTTGATAACTCCTAAAATGAATCAAATTGAAATATAAAGGACTAAATAGATAAATAAACAGCAAAGAATGGATAGTTACATGAATATATATATATGACCCTGGAGATGAGCAAAATTAGACGACAATTCAATCACACATCCTAAATAGCAGCATAGCAGCATAAAGGAGTTTTGGAAATTATTTAAACTTTTGACAGTTAAACGGTTAACGTAATATATAATATAAAAATAATTTGTAATTTATAAAGTAATATAAAATACTGCAGGAGACCGGTAGTTCTAATCCTAAAGTTGAACGACAAAAACACAGATAATTCAAAAAGTTGATCTACAGAGTCACATTGTCCGAGTTTCAAGGTATTCATTTGAAATTAAGGTTGATAAAACGCATATTTGGTCTATAACAGAAGATTAATTGCAGTATTTGATTAGTAATATCTATTGACTAATGATAGAGGTCAATTTCTCTATTTGGGATAAAAACAATAAAAGGTTATAAGCAGAGTGGTTCCATGATGACTGAAGGTCATCTGATGGCGCTGAGATTCATATGTAATCTCTCATGCCACAGTTAAAGGTCTGTTAATTTGTAAACAACTGAAGTACAATTCCTGATAAACATCATTGAATTTGGGTTTCATTTCTAAAAAAGGCCAAGGAAAGTAAAGCATGGATTTGATCTAAACATCAGGAGTAAAGGTTTTACTGAATGGGGGAGAGGTACAGCGTCCCGACATGGTCACCAGGGGCGGAGTGCACCAGCTGGGCGTAAGTCCGGGCGTAACCTTAAGTCCGACATAGATTTGAAAGTTACGTCCAGCTCATTAAGACGAGTGCACCACTCAAGCGTAAGCCCTTCAGCCGCTGCGCCCAGGTGTAACTTTTACGCCTGGTGTGGAGCAGGCGTAAGTCGGAAGATCTAGGCCTAGAGTTGTTTTATGAGCGTGTAAATAAGCAGCAGACAGAACGCACAGAGGAGACTCGCCGGGGCTGCAGCGCAGCCGATGAATTTGTTTATTCCTGTGCGTGAGTTTAAGCACTATATTATTAGAGAATTGTGTATGGTCTATAATAATAATAATAATCCATATGAGCCATTCCGATCATTTTCCTGGATGCAGCGTTCTCGTGCTGAGGATGTGAGCTCAGCGCAGCGCTCATCCTCCCGAATCTCATCGGGTAGCGCGTCGGGCGCTGAACAACGCCATAAAGGTCAATAAAAGCAGGTGAACGCACTTCAAAAATATTTATAACCACAGAGCTGTATGGCGAAGCTTTTGGAAGAGGATCCTGTCAGTCTGAGGATTTTTAAGAGCAGACTGGTGTTTTTTGCGCTTGACAGGAGATTTTTTATTTATTTTTTCTCCTCAACTGTACGCACTCGGCCGTCACTCGTTATTGATACAGCAGTGATCATCTTCCAAACAGCATTTTTTTGTTTTGTTTTTTTTCGTTTTTGTGTCATTAAATTTAATAGAAAGTTGCCTCCCGCTTTCAGCTTTGCTTGGGCCGATATGTTACTAGGCAACGAGCACAGCAACGCTTGTATTCTCGTGAATGCGCACGATACGCCCAGGCGCAGCTACGACTGGTCCTAGTTTGTGTTGGTGCACTCGGTCTAATCTCCAGTCTTTACGTCTGACTTAGCTAAGTCAGACGTAAGGGTTAAGACTGGCTTAAGTTACGTCCAGCTGGTGCACTCCGCCCCAGGACCGATCGGGTAACTATCTGAGCGCAGTGACATGCTGGAGCTGCAATCAGAAAGGACATTTAGATAGGAACTACAGGCTACCCCCTTCACATAACTCTAAGGTCATTGATAATCCAAACAATGCAGATATTCCCTCTCAGGGTTACCATGCGTGACTTGGAGTTTAATAGTCTTTAATGTTTGTCTAAACAGGTCTGGTACACTTGGAAAAATTAATCTGTAACTTATTTAAAAAAACAACCTGTGAGTTCAAACTGTGATAAAATATTAAGTGGAGATCTCCTAGACATCAATTAAAATGATAGAGGATATTTCAGTGGTCAAGAGGTTGAATTCCCGGGGAATGAAGGGGTTGCAGTATACCTGTTATATCCGAAACTGCATATTGGATACTTTCAGTTATCGCCTCTGAACATTGAAATTCCTATTGGTTGGAGAATCTGTGGAAAGACTGATTGTGTAGTTAAGAAATCACCGGTTTTACGTCCACACACACAGAGAGCTATGTGTGTGTTTCTCTCCGGCAGAGAGACAGGGAGAAACCAAGCAGCAAACTTACAGCCTTGGGAGTCAAGGGGGGGGCACTTTGTTTATTAATAGATAAAAATGAAATAATAACTAAAATAAAATATATAGGTGAGACGGGAGAGATGTATGATGCATGGATTTTGCTTTTAGACAGATTTATGTTACCAAAGTACTGATAATGATGATAGATATTTGAATTACAGCAAAAACATTTTAATGGATGACAAAGTTAATGGATAATAAAATTATAATAAAATTATGAGTGATAATAAAATTACAGAATGAAAATATGTTGTAGTGGTGGAGAATGTGGCCACAGCAAAAGACAACATGCACGTTTTAAAGTTGCTATATTCGCAGATCTACATATAACTACATAGATATAAATTTTGTTTATAAACGACTTGGTAAAAGTATCCAAGGTACTCATACCGTTCTGGTTGCAGATGACACAACACTGTTTTACTCGGGATTGGATATTAAGGAGGTGGCGACAGTGATGAATAATGAGCTGATTAGGATTAAAAAACTGGTTTGATTTAAATAGATTGACACTGAATCTTATTATAACACATTTCATACTGTTAAAGATAAACACAACAGTGATGTGTCATTGGAAATAGATGGGACTGAAATCACAAGGGTAAAAGAAACAAGAGTTCTTGGAGTGTTTATTGACGAAGACTTGACCTGGAAATCACATATTAGTTACATAAAAGATAAAATTGGCAAATCCTTAGGAGTATTACATAAAGTCAAGTTCTTACTGACTAATTCTGGTTTGTTGGCATTGTACAATTCACTGATTGTTCCAATTCTTGACTTATTGTGCAGAAATCTGGGGAGCAACATACCAAAAGCTATACACAACCCTTATTTATTTTACAGAAAGGAGCTTTGAGAATCATCAACTATAGTGGCTGTAGAGATCCATCAAACCTGTTGCTCATCAAATATAAATTACTGAAATTTCATGATTTAAATGACTGGAAAATCTTACAACTATGTATAAAGAAAACGGGAGAAAACGAAAACATTTTCCCTTATCTTCAAGATTAAACCCTTCAAGGACTTTTGCCACCAAAAGTGTGGCAGAATTCTCACAGTCTTCCAGAGTGAAGGAAGGAAAAATATTACAGTTATTTAGCGGGGGAAAAGAAATACAAAGGGTACTGTAAATTTATAATCATCCACCCACAGCCAGAAGACCTCGAACATGTCCAGTTAACCACACCACGTCATGAAACCACAAATGTCAGAGTCCACTGACTGACTTATTTGTCTCTGCAAATTTATATTTATTCTATGTAGACATTTTAGGCTGCTCCGAGGTTGAGCAGCTGTTTTCTTCGGGCCTGTTTATTATTTTGCCTCGACGTCTTGGTACAGAGCAATTAAACATTGGCTGGTGCCAAGGACGTCGTCCAGACTCAATGCAGCTCCCCCTCTACCGTGGTAACAACTTTATTAGAAATTTATACTAATGGATTATTTTCTGGTAGACAAAATTGGTGCAGAAAGATTCTTGTTTTGGGATATCGGTCTCTGAATCTGAAATGCTTAAGTTGATGAATTTCTCTGTTTGCACACCTTTGAACTATGGCAGAATCGCAGCATGGGAACGCCCCGTGGCTAGCAGCTAACGCACACTTCAAAACTGTTGGGGCTGCTGGAAGCGGTCCAGCTCCCGAAACACCTGGCCTTGTGCGAATGTCAGGCTCACCAGACTGCTGACTCAGATGTCTCCAGGGGAAACTCTTTTGCTGACCGGAGTGCAAAGCTTGCAGCTCAAGGGCTCCCTCTGCCGGAATCTTCGTTTTACTGCTCTGAGACCCTGACACATGAGATCCTATTTGACGGTTGATAGTTGATAAACACGTCTTTCCACACTGTAAACTTTTCTTCTTTTGCTAAAGACTATTGTCGTAAATGTTTGATTTGTATGAGAAACAATGCTCAGGGCCGTTTACGGCTGAAAAGGGGAAGTTTCCCTACGCCAGAATACCCATTTCACACCATACACATGGATTTCATTGAATTGTCACAGATGCATGGAGTGAGATATTGCCTTGTGGTGATAGATGCATTATCCAAATGGCCAGAAATTTACCGAAGAAATGTGACGCTTTAACAGTGGCGAAGGTGTGGTGCACTCATTTTTTTTTTTTTTTCCTACATATGGAATTCCTTCTGTTATCAGATCAGACAATGGTCGAACAATGGAACACATTTTTGTTAATGAGGTGATGACTAGATGACGGACAAAATACTCTTGCCGACTGGATGGTTAAAATGTTTTCTGAGGAAACTTGCCTGAAACTTGGGATTGTGGTTTTCTGAGGAAACAAGTCATACTATACAATGATCTCGCAGAGCCCTCTTGTGCTTTTTCGCCCACACAGGTCATGAAACCAGGAAATTGGGTCCTAATCAAAGTGCTTAAACGAGACAACTGAATTTCTTCATGTTGGGACGGTCCGTATCAGGTCCTGCTCCCCCCAGAGCTGTGGAAGTTGCTGAGAGGCCATCTTGGATCCACCTTTTCTCATTGTAAACTCATCGAAGTCACCTAACCGCCGTTAGGGCGGCAATGAAGTCCAGGCTTCAAAGGGGCTCATGACAACAGGTCACTAGCGTCTCAAACCGGGTGAAGATGGTCGTCTGCTAGAGGCATACTGGATGCCTCACTCATGGCCTCTTCTGTGGCCCGCCTCTCAGCACCTGGCGGACGGTTTGGAACTGCAGCAGCTGCCTGGGGCACTGGAGATGGAACGGAGTTTGGATCTGCAACAATGCAACAGTCCGACGTGATGGACCACCACCTGCACTCGAGGACCCCCCTGTACGTCACAGGAGGACAAGACGGGAGAGAGACTCCAGATCGGGATGGAAGATCCGGACACACGCACCCGAACTGCACCCTGGTTTCACGGTTCCTGGAACGGAGGGCCTTCGTCTGGACACACCGCTGCTGGGAGGGAACTCCTGGTTTGCATCGGTCACTGCCATCGTTCGAGCAGCACAAGTCAACGCGTCGTGCTTCGTCTGCTCGCTGATATCACACTCCCTGAAGAGTCTTCGCTACTGAGGCCTGCAGCGTTAAGTTCAGTTGATGTTTTATGTATTCTGTATGGATTGGCTCATCCACGACGCTCCACTGACCCAAATGATCATTGGTTACGCATAGACACCTCTGCCCTGGCACAGTGTTCATCATGGCATGATAATTGATCTGTATCAATAGTACTGATGTTTTTGCAGACCCTGCCGGTTCACTCACACCACATAGACCGCACATTCAGCTACGTAACTTGACTGCACTCACTTCCCATGGTTTTTCAGGTTTTACACCTTTCATGGTAGCAACCTTTCAGATGTTGCGCCTTTTTACCTGACACAGCCGGCAACATCACCGCCACCCTTACACACATGACCGACCTCTTATCTCAAATGAAAGCTGATGTGCTCAGGGTTCCAAGAGGATTCGCCTTCTGGGAATGGATGACTTCCGGTTCCTGGTACAATTTTTTACAATAATTATTACACTTTATTGCTACGATATTTGATTCCTGTCATTATTTTTCTTGTTTTTCTTGCTATGTTTTCATGCTGCTTTAAACCATTTACCATGTATCACCTATATGATTAATTTTTTCGCTTGTTCACTATTCTAATGTTTTGACTCACGCACCTGCCACTCCTATTGATTTTGATGTTTCTGATTTGACCGGTATCCCGGTATCCCAACTGTAAATGATGATTTTTCCTCTACGTTTTTACTGGAATGATGCTTGGGATGAAGTTCTTAGTGTTGTGATATTGATCACTGACTACAGCACGGCTGCAGCATCACGTTCTGTGATTTCCCATCATGTGATTGCTTCTATTGATTTCACGTTCCGTGCCGAGGTTTCTTGTTTTGATTCTGCTGTTGACGCTTATTTTAGATGTATTGATTTACTCTCCCTGTACCAACTCGGAGTTTATGATTTTCGTGACGAACACCTGTCCTGGTTTTATCCTTTCCCCCTTCCCTGAAGTCATGATTAATGGAACTTTCATAGACAATGGTGACAAGTTATAAAAGTGGATGATATTTCATGCATGTTATGTATAAATACCATAAAACAGGAGGGATTATGTTATAGAATTTCTAAGTCCTGTACTGCTTCTGTATTTCCTCTGCACCGCATCTCACACACACACACACCACACATCATGTAAACACACCCACAGCCTTATCTCACACTTTAAATAAACTCTGTGTGCAGTCGCTCGGGGCAGACTGTACTCTGTCCTGAGTTGGTCTGTCACCCTTTGCAAACGGTTCTATGTGTCTCATTTTGTCTTTCTCTCTTATCTCCTCAGTTCCGGGTAATTAGGTTGATTGAGAAAATCCCTAACACCCACTCACAGCCAGAGTTATGGACCAAAACATCTGTAAATGTAATGATTCATTTTCTGACCGCTTCTAAAAACAGGGTTCGTTCGGTCATGAAAAACCTGGAAAAGTTATGGAATTTGAAAATCAAATTTCCAGGTCCTGGAAAAGTTATGGAATACTACAGGTCCTTGAAAAGTTTTGGAATTTTGCTATATCTAGGGTGACCATACGTGGTATTTTCCCTGGACATGTCCACTTTTCACTCTCTGTCCAGTGCGTCCGGGGGAGGGGACGGTTCCTTTATGTCACGAATTGCTGCGCTGAAGGTGAAGGAGGAGGACCCAAATGCAGGTGAGGAAGAAGAACAGGCAGGTAAGGCGGTTGAATGGGGTTTAATGGACACGCTGACATGACATAACTAACAATGACTCGACAGGGAACAGAAAACAGGCAGGGCTTAAATACATGAGGATGAGGGTGAAGTGGTGATTAGATGAACGAGAGGCAGGTGGGATCAATTAACATAAACAGAGACAGGGGATGACAGGACAGAATGTGACAGGACCCCCCCCTCAAAGGGCGGCTCCCGACGCCCAAAAGAAGAAAGAGGCCAACAGAGGGCGGGAGCGGGTGGCAGAACCAAAAACGACCCAAAAGGGCGGGCGGGAGGGAACCACCTGAAAAATGGAAAGACTTTAATGAGTCAAAGTTCAATAACCGGAAAACAAAAACTCGGGAGGTCCTGGGGCCTGTGACGTGGAACCAGGAGCAGGGACCCAGAGGGCCTGGGAGGTCGGCGCCGTGGATGCAGGAGCCGGGCCCCGGCTCGCCTGGGAGGTCGGCGCCGTGGGCACAGGAGACGGCAGAGAGTCACCGGTGCAGGAGCCAGGCTGAGCGGCGGAGTCGCCGGTGCAGGAGCCTGGCTGAGCGGCGGCGGCTCGGGTTCTGGAGCCGGGGCGATGAGAGGCGGCGGCTCGGGTTCTGGAGCCGGGGCGATGAGAGGCGGCGGCTCGGGTTCTGGAGCCGGGGCGATGAGAGGCGGCGGCTCGGGTGCTGGAGCCGGGGCGATGAGAGCCGGCGGCTCGGGTGCTGGAGCCGGGGCGATGAGAGGCGGCGGCTCGGGTGCTGGAGCGATGAGAGGCGGCGGCTCGGGTGCTGGAGCCGGGGCGATGAGAGGCGGCGGCTCGGGTGCTGGAGCCGGGGCGATGAGAGGCGGCGGCCCGGGATGTGGAGCCGGGACGATGAGAGGGGGCTCCTGAATAGGCCGGCTGGACAGGTGCGGGAAGGGTAGGGAGGCTGGAACTTCTGCCTTAGACGGCACAACTGGGACCTTCTCTGCAGGTCTCCCAGCAGGGGTCTCTGAGGCGGCAGGAAGCTGGAGCCTGGATGGGGGTTCCAGAGCAGGGGTCTCTTGCGCAGACGGCACAACTCTGGTACCTGGAGCCGGAGGGAGCGGGGGTTCCACTGCTGGAGCCAGAGTGAGCGGGGGTTCCGCTTCTGGAGCCGGAGTGAGCACCTGGACCTCCAGAGCCAACTGGTGAACCAGTGGAGACAGAGCCTCGATTTGGAACAGCCGGAGGTTGGCGATGGCCCGAAGCCGGGCTACCTCAGCCGGCAGGCGAGCGAACTCGCCGTGATCGTCTGCAGGCTCGATCCCCGGGCCCGGAACCGGCTGACCTGGCAGGGGCAGCTGGAGCTGTGACTCTGTGTCAGGCGGCGCAGCTTTGGAGGACCGGCGTCTTCGTCCAGATCCTCTCCGCGCCTCCGGAGGTGAGGAGGAGGGTTCGGGAGGGAAGACATCAGGCCGGCTGCGCAGACCCACCGGAGAGTTGGAGCTGACGTCAGGAGGGGCTGCGCCGCACCCGCCGTGCTGTTCAGGAAGTAGCGGGGGAGATGGCGACGGAGCCTGAACCCACTCCCAACGCCGTGGGCCAACCCCCGGGGAACACACCGTCAGTCTGGTGCCGACAAAGCTGGTCCTCCAGACGCAGCCTTCCAGGAACGTCCGGCTGGGACGCCGAAGTGGTGGTTCGGCGGCGTGGACCTCTGGAGCGCCGTGCAGGTGGAGAGGAGTCTGGCAGCTGGTGGTGTGGGGAGAGCCACTGGAGCAGGTGCTCCCAGGGCAGGATCTCTCGCTGGGTCCTTTGGGGGGTCGAGTCATTCTGTCACGAATTGCTGCGCTGAAGGTGAAGGAGGAGGAGGACCCAAATGCAGGTGAGGAAGAAGAACAGGCAGGTAAGGCGGTTGAATGGGGTTTAATGGACACGCTGACATTACATAACTAACAATGACTCGACAGGGAACAGAAAACAGGCAGGGCTTAAATACATGAGGATGAGGGTGAAGTGGTGATTAGATGAACGAGAGGCAGGTGGGATCAATTAACATAAACAGAGACAGGGGATGACAGGACAGAATGTGTTTTTCATACAGGAGCAGGGTTCATATTACGGGGGAGCTGGAAGCCCTCAACCCACTTGGAGAGCCCGAAAAAAGATCCTGTTTCTACCAATATTACGTTATTTATATGGAGCCTAGCAGGGATTCTTTTGAGTGGAGAGGCAGAGAGTGGCAGAGCGCTGATTGTTGCACTCCTCAGGCAGCTGCGCACGGCCACAGTAACATTCTCAAAGTCCCGCCACCAAAAATATAATTAACATGCGATCGTTAATGTCCACTAATATTATATGGAACTTTCTGTCTTTTATTTGTGTCTGACGCGATCTGCTGCTGTGGAGCTCCGTGCTCCAGTGAATTTACGTCGCGGCTGCGCGCCGTGCACTCCACTATTTTTCAGCCGGTCGTTCCCTTTGATGTGCTTATAGCTCAAAACACACAAGGTGAAAAAACTAAGAAGCAGGCAGCAGTTTTTCTGGAGGACTGAGAGGAGATGCAGAAGATCAGAGACAGACAGGACAGGAAGATAGTCAAATAAAAAACAAGAAAACAAAACAAAGAGCTTGAAAATGAAAATGTAGGTAAATTTATCCCACTGCACCATTTTACCTTTATAAAGCAATAATTTATAGCAAAGTTTTATATATTTGATGCAATTTAGATCACCTTCAAAACTCAGCCCCACACCCAGGGCCGTCTCGAGGGGGCCAAGGCAAAATAGACCACCACCCCCACCACCCCCGTCTCTGAGCTCCCCCATAATCCTCTGTGTAATTATACCCTGTCCAGCACTATTAATTATACAGTGTTTGCAAAAACACCTCGGTCACATCTGTCAATAAGTAAAAGCTTTTGAAAGCCATTCTCTGAAAGTTTTTACCATTTCAAAAGGCTTAATGAAAGAAGCATCCAAACAAACTTTATACGTTGTGATATGTAACATCGCAACATATTATGGGCATTCACACACGCTTGTGCGAAGGAGGAGAAGTTAAAAGCAAATATTTTGCCTCTGAATTTCTTGAACATTCTGCTGCTACAGATTTAGTGGAAAAGATGTGGAAAACATAGTCTGAAGGTAGAATTACAATTAGAATTGCTCCAAAGCATGAATGTTAATAGCTGAGATATTGCATTTTCACTTAGGAGAATTACTATTTTTTGTTGATGGCCTGTTAAAAAAGATTTAACTGACTTAAAACAGTAACTGGAAAGGCTACAGATAGAAGAATACAATAGAAATAGAATACAAAATCCCTTTGTTGTCCCTCAGTGGGGAAGGTTTGGTGTCACAGCAGCAATGATATTCATTACAGGAGCAAAAAAAAAGGAGAGTAAATGTTGAGAATAAAGAGTAAACAACAAGAAAACAAAATAGAAATACTTAAAATTCAAAAATGTTGAATATATATACACATTTTAAAGAATAAAAAGATTTTAAAAATTAGACTCGTTGAGCTCGTCTAAATGATAGAAACATCATTTTCTACCTCAACATTTTAATTATTTCAGACCAGACAATCGAATCGAATCGTGATTAATTGATTCAAAGCCTTATTAATCGAAATCGAATCAATTTAGGAAATTGGCCGCAATACCCAGCACTAACACAGATGGCTTGAAAATGTCACAATATCTGATTGAGCATTAAAAACTTTGGTCTCACATATTGACATTGGGAACATGGTGGAGAAGGGTGATCTCCATGTGTCCAAGGCCTTTGAGGGCATCAAGACCAGTGCGTGTGTGCATGTGTGCGTGCGTACATATGTGCAAATGCGTGTGAGAAGAGAGTAAAGTACTGAAAGTGAAAAAATGTTTCGTTTTGGTCATGGAAAAGTACAGGTCTCTGTTATATATATGTCAATACTTAAAGACACGGGTCACTTTGGGGTACTTTTTAATATAGAAAAGTGAGACAAAAAGAATACAGGTCTCTGTTATATATATGTTAATACTTTAAGACACGGGTAACTTTGGGGTACTTTTTAATACAGAAAAGTGAGCCAAAAAGATTACAGGTCTCTGTTATATATATAAACATGTCAATACTTTAAGACACGGGTCACTTGGGGTACTTTTTAATACAGAAAAGTGAGCCAAAAAGAATACAGGTCTCTGTTACATATATATATATATGTCAATACTTTAAGACACGGGTTACTTTGGGGTACGTTAATACTATCAGACACGGGTCACTTTGGGGTACGTTAATACTTTAAGATACGGGTCACTTTGGGGTACTTTTCAATACAGAAAAGTGAGCCAAAAATGAATACAGGTCTCTGTTATATATATGTCAATACTTTAAGACACGGGTCACTTTGGGGTACGTTAATACTTTAAGATACAGGACACTTTGGGGTACTTTTTAATACAGAAAAGTGAGCCAAAATGAATGCAGGTCTCTGTTATATATATGTCAATACTTTAAGACACGGGTCACTTTGGGGAACTTTTTAATACAGAAAAGGATGACAAAAAGAATATATGTTAAGACACAGTTCACTTTGTGCTACTTTTTAATACAGAAAAGTAGGCCAAAAAGAATATATGTTAAGACAGTTCACTTTGTGCTACTTTTTAATACAGAAAAGTAGGCCAAAAAGAATATATGTTAAGACAGTTCACTTTGCGCTACTTTTTAATACAGAAAAGTAGGCCAAAAAGAATGCAGGTCTCTGTTTTATATATGCTAATACTTTAGGACAAGGGTCACTTTGGGGAACTTTTTAATACAGAAAAGTGAGCCAAAAAGAATATATGTTAAGACAGTTCACTTTGTGCTACTTTTTAATCCAGAAAAGGATGCCAAAAAGAATATATGTTAAGACACAGTTCACTTTGCGCTACTTTTTAATACAGAAAAGTAAGCCAAAAAGAATACAAGTCTATGTTATATATAAGTCAATACTTTAAGACACGGGTCACTTTGGGGAACTTTTTAATACAGAAAAGGATGACAAAAAGAATATATGTTAAGACACAGTTCACTTTGTGCTACTTTTTAATACAGAAAAGTAGGCCAAAAAGAATATATGTTAGGACAATTCACTTTGTGCTACTTTTTAATACAGAAAAAATGCCAAAAAGAATATATGTTAAGACACAGGTCACTTTGGGGTAGTTTTTAATACAGAAAAGTGAGCCAAAAAGAATACAGGTCTCTGTTATATATATATATATATATATATATATATATATATATATATATATATATATATATATATATCAATACTTTAAAGACACGGGTCACTTTGGGGTACGTTAATACTATAAGACACGGGTCACTTTGGGGTACGTTAATACTTTAAGATACGGGTCACTTTGGGGTACTTTTTAATATAGAAAAGTGAGCCAAAAAGAATACAGGTCTCTGTTATATATATGTTAATACTTTAAGACACAGGTCACTTTGGGGTACGTTAATACTTTAAGACACGGGTCACTTTGGGGTACTTTTTAATACAGAAAAGTGAGCCAAAAAGATTACAGGTCTCTGTAATATATATATACATGTCAATACTTTAAGACACAGGTCACTTGGGGTACTTTTTAATACAGAAAAGTGAGCCAAAAAGAATACAGGTCTCTGTTATATATATATGTCAATACTTTAAGACACGGGTCACTTTGGGGTACGTTAATACTTTAAGATACAGGTCACTTTGGGGTACCTTTTAATACAGAAAAGTGAGCAAAAAGAATACAGGTCTCTGTTATATATATATGTCAATACTTTAAGACACGGGTCACTTTGGGGTACGTTAATACTTTAAGATTCGGGTCACTTTGGGATACTTTTTAATACAGAAAAGTGAGCCAAAAAGAATACAGGTCTCTGTTATATATATGTCAATACTTTAAGACACGGGTCACTTTGGGGTACGTTAATACTTTAAGATACAGGACATTTTTTGGGGTACTTTTTAATACAGAAAAGTGAGCCAAAAAAAATACAGGTCTCTGTTATATATATATGTCAATACTTTAAGACACGGGTCACTTTGGGGTACGTTAATACTGTAAGATACAGGTCACTTTGGGGTACCTTTTAATACAGAAAAGTGAGCAAAAAGAATACAGGTCT
>SSNS01001031.1:3816-19424 GCA_006937985.1 Aphyosemion australe
AGGTTGGATTACTGCAGTAATTCATTACTATCAGGAGGTCCACAGAATGTAGTCAAAAGTCTTCAGCTGGTCCAAAATGCTGCAGCTAGAGTTCTGATGAGAATTAAAAAGAGAGACCACATCTCTCCTGTTTTAGCTTCACTACATTGGCTGCCTGTTAAATTCAGAATAGATTTTAAGATCCTCCTTCTCACATATAAAGCTCTTAATAAACAAGCTCCATCATACATCAGTGATCTGATTGTTCCATATGTTCCTAACAGAGCACTTGGCTCTCAGACTGCAGGTTTACTGGTGGTTCCTAGAATATCTAAAAGTAGGATGGGAGGCAGATCTTTTAGCTATCAGGCTCCTCTCCTGTGGAACCAGCTCCCAGCGTTAGTGCGTGAGGCAGACACCTTGTCTATTTGATAGGGCTTATGGTTAAATTCTGATGTTAGCCCATCTTTAAAGACTTTTCTCCCTGGCCCTGCCTCCCACATGCCTCCATCTAAAAGGCTAGGTTATCCTGAGCTATCTCTGTAGTTATGCTGCTATAGGCTTAGACTGCTGGAGGACATACTGACCACTTTCCACACTCTGCTACTCTCTTCTACCACCACTCTCTAATTGCATGATTTCCTGTTATTTCAGCTGTTAACTTTATTTTCTCTCTAAGTGTTTTTCTCCCCAGAAGAAGCTACACTGGCGTTCTGCTGAGCTGTGGTGGCCTCATGGAGGGGGCCATCGGCTGGCACACTGCTGCCAACCACTGAACATTCTCCCTCTCCTGATATTACATCTTACTTTCTTTAACATAGAATGTGCTACTATTAGTTCACCTATTGAATTAATTATAGATTCACTCAGATAAAGACAATAAAGTTTCTCTTACTAAATAGAACTTCTACTAAGAAATCACAGTGTAGCCATAGAAACACTACTTGATCTATATGGTGTGTGTGGGTGTGTGTGTGGGTGTGGGGTGTGCGTGTGCGTGTGCCTGCTCTGTCTTCTCAATCCCCAGTGAGTCGTAGCGGATGGCTGCTCATACTGAGCCAGGATCCTCTGGAGGTTTCTTCCTGTTAAAAGGGAGTTTTCCTTCCCACTGTCACTACATGCTTGCTTAGTATGAGGATTGTATCAACACACAGTCAGTGTCTTGATGCAATCTGCTGGGTTCCTTATATAGGAAACTTTTTTACTGATTGGCTTAATGAACTGAACTGTATTGGAATGTTTACTTTGTGAAGTGCCTTGAGACGACTCTTGTCGTGATTTGGCGCTATAGAAATAAACTGAATTGAATTGAATTTGTGCACAAAATACGCAATAAATTAAAGTGAATGTTGTGTTTTTGACCCACTCCAGACTAGTGAATTTCAACGCAGTAACGTTTGCACGTCCTCTGCTGTTAATACTGCAGGTAACTAATCAGCTAACACTGCCTATCATGTTAGTGTAATTTGCCTTATACACACACCTCCACACTAGCAGACTCCAGCGACTAAAGTCTGACCTGTGGTGAGATTTTTCACATCTTGCAAAAACTACATCAATAGGATGACTCTGACTTCATAAGGAGCATAAAGGAGAACATTTGGAAAAATCTTTCCAAACAATACCAGGTACAACTGACAGTTATAATGCAGGAAACTGTGTGCAATTAATTTTTGCCACCCATTGAACTACTCAGGAATTGATAAGGAATTGGATTGATAGACAGAATCGACAATTCCATTGATATTGATAAAAACCTATTAATTCCTACCCCTAGTACGTGTGTGTGTGCGTACGTGTGTGTGTGTGTTTTATGCCGGTTCACTAACGTGTGCATCTGTGTTTATGGAAGCAGGTGTCTTTGGGGCTTCCTTGCACCTTTCAGCAGAGGCTTAGAGCTGTGCTTTGTCATAAAGTAGTCCCAAGTCTAAAATGATTCCTTTATGTTGCTAATTATTTTCACTTGCAGTCAGTCTGATTATTTAGGTCACCAAGCAGAATTGGGATCACTACTGAGTGATTTTAAGGAATTTTTACTCACAATGCTAGTTGGATCCATTCACTTACTGTGTTTTATGCTAAGCTAAAGCTAAAGGAGTACAGCTGGGGCAGGAGAATGACTGGGCTGGTTAAAAAAAATTTTCCACTTATCTACCTATATTAACAGACAAAATTTGAATTTTGGGTGGAATATCCCTTTAAGCAGTGATGTAAGTCTAAACTCACTCATAAACAGGGCTGTGAACTTACAGATTTCATCTGGGGTTTGTGTGTATGATTACTGATCAAATATTAAGCACATTTAAAGCTAGAACTGAAGTTTGAGACATGCATCTGTAAGGGTTTAACCCAAATTCATGCAATGCAAAACATTTTTTTATGTCAAGAGACATGTCATGGTCATGGAAAAGCTTTTAGGCTGTTTAAGAACAGTCAAAGCTTTGGCATGCATCAGTCATGGAAAACTGATCTAAGACCTGTCCAACACATTTTAGATACCTGGAAGGAAATTAGGGAATAATTAAATGGGGACTTTTTTTGGATAGGGAGTGTTTTACGTACACAAAATGAGACATACAGTAAATTATTCCTTTTGTTCTACGTTGCCATATTTCTCTGTGAACGGGAGTGATCTTCTTGATGTGTTAAAAACATAAGTTTAATATTTGAGCCTGAAGGGTGTGAATTTTTCCAAGGAGTTGAAGAAGTACCAATTGAAAAGACAGGACAGTATTAATATTGAGCTACACTCTAAAAAATGAAATGTTGAATTGATTTAACCAGGTTACGTCAACTGGTTCCACTAAAGCTAGTTGCTTAAATGTAAAGAATAATATACATTGTTACGTTAAAGTAAATTAATATTACTTTTTAGATTTAAGCAACTATATTTAGTGGAACCAGTTGACATTATTTGGTTAAGTAAATTCAACATTTCATTTTTAGAGTGTACCTCCACCCCAGTGAGTCATGGTGCTCCTGATGCCCAGGATGCAGGTCGCTTTGGGCCAAATCCTTATGATGTAAATTCATAATTCATATAATTATTTGCACCTGAGACCTTCTATAAAAAGAAGACAATTAGACACACTTTGATGGATTTGATGTGATTCAGTGTGGTAAAAGAACATGTGTTCTCTTTCTGAATAGACTCTCATTGGTCTCTTATATCCTGCCTTATGCTGCGTCCTGCGTAGGCATTTCATTATGCTGGGGGTACAGACACCTGACTTTAATCTTGACACTTCCTCCTTGTTTCCTTTGTACAGCAGGTAACAGCACACCTTATGTTAACCATTATGAGCAGTTTTCTCTTTCAGGCCAAAGCAATCAAACCAAGAAGAGACGATGCCAGCGTGTACGTCAGCACAGGGTTTATTCCTTGAACGTGCAGTAAGACATTTCAATAAATATATTTTTTATTTAATAACAGCATATTTTCTTTTACGAGTTAAATATTTAAATAAATATCAGCTCAAAAATACTCAGTTTACTTTTATCATCACATGAGATTGTCATTAAACCTTTTGGTAACTCAGTTCCACAGAATATCAATAGACTCAGTTAATCCAGTGCAAATCATCTGCTATGTGCAATATGAGCTAATAGTGCATAAACCGATGAACATGTGATTCATTCTGGGAATTAAAGCAACATGGGTTAGTTAGAGAACACAGGATGTGACAGATGGTCTGCAGAAGACCTGAGGGCTTGTGAAGAGCCAGCTGTTGAACTAAAGTGTGTCCTGCTTCATGTTTCAGCTGGGAGAGGATGAACGGTGGGACAATGGTGACATCTAGTGGTATTTTAGACAATACACATATTTCTGTTTCATTCAGTGTGAGAAATGATCTCATGCATGAGAACTGAGCTGGATTAGCAGGAAGAGACACAGAACCAGACATATCCTCCTTACAGATTTGGATAAATCATGCATGCAGCTCTGATCATAGCTCTCTACTGCTAACACGTGACTAATTAACAAGCTGGTTAAACGTGAAGCATGTGGATTACATTAGCATCAGACACTTTTATTATTACTTGAAGAACTAAGCTACTGCTTTCATCATCCAAAGTAAATTCCCCCCAAAACCTTTGACAACGTCATTTCAGTCACTTTTCTCTCATTTAAGGTTGTTTTAGGCATCTGGTGAAGGTTAATGTTTAATAACCTGTAGTTGTAAACGTTATAAATAGCTGCTATCTGTGACCTGAACAACCTGTTTGAGTGTTTACTAACAGCTAGTCTGGCTCCTGTTCACACAACATTGTTTTATAAACCATTGCACCACCATCAGTTTTGCTTTATGGTTTTTTACATGGAATTATGCTGTTGGGCCTATTTACAAATGTAAAAGTCACCAGCTGCACCCGAACGCTGGTGCGGCCCTGGGTCAACTCATTAACCCAACATTAACTGACAGCAATGAAAAGAGAAATAAAACAATGTCTTCATGAACTGCTGAGAGATTTTAGAGATTGTTTTATGGTAGCTGTGGAACGTGTGGTGTGCGGGTTCATCTACACAAGCCGTTGCTTAGCAACTCAACAAAGTAAGTTGTTATTTATAGCTTCTACACAGTAACACGTTTCAAATGGTGAAAATAAAACATGTTTACCTTATTCACATTTAATCATAAATGGCCTGTATTTATATAGCGCCTTAAAGTGTTCTACGAACCCCCCAAGGCACTTTACAACACATCGTAGCCACAGCTGCCCTGGGGCGCACTAACAGAAGTGAAGCTGCCGTAAGCAGGCGCCATCGATCCCTCCGACCGCCACCAGCAGGCAAGGGTGGTAAAGTGTCTTGCTCAATGACACAACGACTGCGACACATTGAATGGGGCATGAACCTGCAACCCTCTTGTTACAGCAGGCACTTATTACCTCTGGCACCATTTCAAATATCATTCAAAGTTAAAGTCATTGTCACATGCTGGTGAAACCCCCCGATCCAACCCCTTAATGCTGAGTGCCAAGCATTTAAAGTCTTTGGTATGACCCGAGCGTGGATTTGAACCCATGACCTCCCAGTATCAGGGCGGACACTCATACCACTAGGCCACTGAGAAGGTAAGCTACAGAGCTACAAGCTGCAGAGGTTGACACTAATTAATACGAACTATCATCACATGAATATATCTTAAAGTGCATTAACATAGAGTAACAGTAGTGCCGTGCCATTCTCATGTGGAACTTCCCTTCAAGTCAAGTTTCACCATGTTTACATTCAGAATCAGGATTATGTGACAAGCTAGTAAAGGAGCATGCTGTTCCCAGCTGGTACTCTTCAGGCTCGTTAACCAGCGTCTCAGACCTTTTCCCTCTGTTCTTTTTATCAAACTCTTCCGTAATCTGAGCCAAGGTTTTGCCCTTTGTCTCTGGCAAGGTTAGCCCCAAAAAGATGGCAGACACCAGACAAACCACCAGGAAAGGTAGGAAGCAGTAGTTCTCTAGGCCGTTTACAATAAAAGGAAACAGCATTCCCACCAAGAACAGGCTGATCCACATAAGCGATCCGGCAACCATGTAGGCTGCTGGACGAGCTGCCTGGTCAAAGATCTCAGCCGGCAGGATACCCGTTACCCCGGCTGGGCCTAAGCCAAAGCTGAGGATGTAGGCGAACACGCATATCATGCTGAGGTAAGACATCCCGGCCACGCCATGGCTCTGAAGGCTGAGAGCTACAGTGAAGACTATAGACCAGCAAGTCATCAGACTGTATCCGCCAATGAGAAGGTACCTCCGGCCCGCGTGCTCAATCAGAAGGTTGCTCAGGATAGAAGCAGTAAACTCAGAGGCCCCAGTTCCAATGGTCACATACTGGATTTTCTCTTGCGGGATTCCTGCTTCCTGAAATATGTAGGATGCATAGAAGTAGATGGAGTCATTCCCACAGAGCATCATGGCGCTACTCGCTGTCATGACCGTCCTGAGCTGGTATCGTAGGTCACCATCCTTAAACAGGGACCAAGGCGTCTTGGCTAGAGCTGTAGAACCTGATTTTAGGGCTGCTGACATTTGCTGCTGCTCCTGAAGCATCTCCTCCATCTCCAAGGAGGGAACCTGTCCTCCACGGAGTCTTCTAAGGGCCTGGACGCATGCTTCCCTGTCTCCCCGGTCAATGAGAAGGTATCTGGGGCTTTCGGGAAACCAGGGAAGGGTGATCAGCTGGATCAGTGCGGGTAAAGCATTACTCGCCAGTAGGTAGGGCCAAAAAGGCTCTGTACCAAGCAGCTCAGTAAGTCCCACAATTTGACCAAAAACGATCCCAAATGCAGTGAAAACCGCAGAGGAAAACGCCACAGCCCCTCTGAGGTGTTTGGGAGCACTTTCTCCAAAGTACATCGGTTGGACGTTCATGCTGACGCCACAGTTCATCCCCACCAGAAAACGGGCGAGGATGATCATCTTAAAAGCTTTTGCCATCTGACATGTCAGCACAAGCACAGCGCCAACGAGAAGAAAGGAGTTGTTGAGAAGCAAAGACTTCTTCCTACCAAAGTGGACCGCCATCGGCCCCGCTAGCAGGGCTCCCAGCAAGCCACCCAGCGAGAACGCAGACACAATCAGAGTCCACACCAGGGTCACCTGGGGGGTCTCCAGTCCATCACCCCAGCGCTCCATGTAGGTGTTGTTGATGAAGCTCTGGATGTAGTTAGTGGGAGCATTAATGATGGAGATGTTGTAGCCATACTGGAAGGTGCCTCCAATGGCAGCAGAGCACACAGTCAGGGCAAGAGTCTTGCTGCTGCCTGGAGGCTGGCAGGCTTCCTCTGGCTCCTTGGTCCCTGTAGAGTTCATCTGAATGCTGGCTGTCCACGGCTCTAATCCCTCACGTGCAGTTTGAATTAAAAAAGGAACATCTCTGGACTGTCTCGCATTCTTCTTCTTAACCTTGTGTGACTGCTTGAAAGGAAGAGAAACGCTTTTCTACAGCAAGAAGCCGGCTAAAGGGTATTTTTACCCTCAGTATAAACTGTCAGGCAAATTCCTTTTTTGTTGCATTAAGCTTTCACACAAACTTACAGGGGAAGGTTAGAGCGTTAGTGCTGCAGTCAACAAAGAGGCAAGCAGTAAAATTATTATAAAAGCAGAGCTTCTATGAAAGGATATGAAAGACAAAAACCAATGTGGTTCAAATGTAAGACCTGCCTGACAGTCTAAACTCAGGGCATAAGAGTTTCCACACGTCCAGCCGGTCATTTCCTGTTTGTGGGCAGTGCTTTTTTTCAAGGAAACTTTATTCACAAGAAAATCATTTACAACTGGAAGTTACAGTAAGAACCGTCAGCCTGGCAAGCCATCCTATAGGAATTTGGTCTAGTTCACTAGGCTAAAGAACCGTTCCAGTCAAAAAAAATAATAAAAAATTTTACAAAAAAAAAAACAAAACAAAATTCTCCCATTACAGTAATGAACGTCAGCCTTTGATTTTTGACTTTATATTTATATATATGTATATATATATATATATATTGATTGAAGTCTGAATATATTGAATGAAGTCTGGATATATTGATTGAAGTCTGGAAGTATTGGAAGTATTGGAAGTATTGGAAGTATTAGCAGCTGCCCTTATACAACTTAGCTAAAATGAGTGAGTCAGCAAGGAATCTTGTTGCAGCTATTCTAAATGATAAAGATGTAATTAACACTTTGGCCAGGTCTTGTTTGAGTACAAGGACCCAATATCATACTACAGATGAAGAATTTTGTTTCATTATTCCAATGCAAGAGAATTTAGTTCAAATACCTTTGTAGGCCCACAAGTTTCTCCCAAGGACAGAAAAACACTGTCCACCTCTCAAGAACCTCCTTTAACAGCCCCCATCTATAACCTTCACTCTTTGACTCGAAATGCCTAACATCTAGGAACCAAGCAGAGAACACATTAAATCAGCACTTTTTGACTCCAGTGGTCACCTCAACATTTTTTTAATGTACATCCGCCTGTGATTTGTTAGTACCTTTGTTATGAGTGTTAAAGGACAAATGAGAGGGAAAGAAATAATGTTTTATATAATGTTTGCTTTCACATATGAAGGGGTGTACCCAGCACTAGTGCTGCAGGTGCATATCTGCACTGTGCAGACTGCACACTACTTAGGTCAGGCTGTTTTAACATTTATTAGGCAGATATATATTCAAAATATCTAAAAATCTATTTTTCCTAGTAAAAAAATATAATTCCAAATAATCCATAATAACATTCTCAATATCCACAATGATAATTTCTGATAACTTAAAGAGTCATTCACCCCCCATCCAGAGTCATATCCACCCACACTTCCTGTTTGAAAAATGCACTTAAAGGAGATGTCATCTGGTGGATCGAGAGAGCTGCAGTGCTGAGGCAGTGACTGACAGCATTAACCTCAACACCCCAACCCACCCCTGCATGCTCTCGTAGTTTCTCCATCAGAGAAATGAGATGTTAACAAGCACACACACACACACACACACACACACGCCAGTCAGTAGGAGGAGCAGAGAAACAGCAGCATACTGGAGGGTTTGACAATGGGTCGGGTGCAGTGTGAGATGGGTGGTAACAAAAACTGGGGACCTTAGTAGTCTGAACCTTGGCTACAGAAACTGGCTCTTGGTACGTGGAATGTCACCTCTGGTGGGGAAAGAGCATGATTTGGTGTGTGAAGTTGAGAGATTCCAGCTTGATATAGTCAGACTCACCTCGACGCATGGCTCTGACTCCGGAACCAGTTTCCTTGAGAGAGGTTGGACACTCTACCACTCTGGAGTTGACCCAACTGAGAGGTGCCAGGCAGGGGTGGGCATACTCCTGATTTCCCCCATCTTAGTGCCCGTATGTTGGGGTTTACCCCAGTGAGTGAGAGAGTAGCCTCTCTGCCTTTGGGCAATGGTGGCAGAGGAGTTAAGTGGATGCCTTGCAATAAGAAGGTCACAGGTTCGCGACCCGCTCAGTCTGTCGTTGTGTCCTTGGGCAAGACACTTAACCCGCCTTGCCTGCTGGTGGTGGTGGTCGGAGGGACTGGTGGCACCAGTGTACGGCAGGCCCTCATACTCCTGAGCCTCCCTGGTAAGGTCTATTCAGGGGTTCTGGAGAGGAGGGTGCGTCAGATTCTCGAATCTTGGATCCAGGAGGAGCAAGGTGGTTTTTCGTCCTGGCCGTGGAACACTGGACCAGCTCTATACCCTTGGGGGGCTCCTGGAGGGTGCGTGGGAGTTAGCCCAACCAATCTACATGTGCTTTGTGGATTTGCTGGTGAAGGTTCTCAGTCATCCAGGTCATGGTAATCCAAGGGGTTCAAATGAAGGCAACTGGACTTCTTTGGTTTCTTGAAGACATTTCGCTTCTCATCATTAAATAGAGGAGGAGGACTCAGGTTTCACCTTTCCAGCACCTACAATGCAGCTTTGAACCAAGTTCCAAAACAGTTTCAGTCCAGTTCACACCCTCCTGCATCTAATCAGAACAACGACTCACAAACAATAGAGGCTAACGATGCTAACGACTCATCAAGAGGTAGGGAGGAGGGGCATTCACAGGCAGATGCTGCTCGTTGAGCAACAATAGACAGCTACAGTTTATAAGATCGACCCTCCCATATTCCAGTCAGAATTGACAAAGCTCCTCGGATGAGAAGCGAAACGTCTTCAAGAAACCAAAGAAGTCCAGTTGCCTTCATTTGAACCCCTTGGATTTGTGGATTTGGAGAAGGCGTTCGACCGCATCCCTCAGGGGGCCCTGTGGGGGGTACTCTGGGAGTATGGGGTACCAGGCCCTTTGATACGGGCTGTTAGGTCCCTGTACGACCAGTGTCACAGCTTGGTCCGCATTGCCGACAGTAAGTCGGGCTCGTTTCCGGTGAGAGTTGAACTCCGCCAAGGCTGCCCTTTGTGACCGATTCTGTTCATAACTTTTATGAACAGGATTTCTAGGTGCAGCCAAGGTGATGAGGGGATCCATTTTGGTGGCCTGAGGATCAGGTCTCTGCTTTTTGCAGATGATGTGGTCCTGTTGACTTAATCAGAACGTGATCTCCAGCTTTCGCTGGAGCAGTTCGCAGCCGAGTGTGAAGCAGCTGGGATGAGAATCAGCTCCTCTAAATCTGAGACCATGGTCTTGAGTCGGAAAAGGGTAGAATGCCTTCTCCAGGTCAGGGACGAGGTCCTGCCCCAAGTGGAGGAGTTCAAGTATCTCGGGGTCTTGATCATAAGTGAGGGAAAGATGGATCGGGAAATTAATAGACGGATTGGTGCTGGGTCTGCAGTGATGCAGGCGTTGTACCGGTCTGTCGTGGTGAAGAGAGAGCTGAGCCAGAAGGCAAAGCTCTCCATTTACCAATCTACGTTCGTACCCTCACCTATGTTCACGAGTGGTTGTGACCAAAAGAACGAGATTGCGAATACAAGCGGCCGAAATGAGTTTTCTCCGCAGAGTGGCTGGGCTCTCCCTTAGAGATAGGGTGAGAAGCTCGGTCATCCGGGAGGGGCTCGGAGTAGATCCACTGCTCCTCCACATCGAGAGGAGCCAGCTGAGGTGGCTCTGGCTTCTAGTTAGGATGCCTCCTGGACGCTTTCCTGGTGAGGTTTTCCAGGCACGTCCAACCGGGAGCAGACCTAAAGGAAGACCCAGGACGCGCTGGAGGGACTGTGTCTCTCGGCTGGCCAGGGAACGCCTTGGGATTCCCCTGGAGGAGTTGGCCCAAGTGGCTGGGGAGAGGGAAGTCTAGGCCTCTCTCCTTAGGCTGCTGCCCCCACAACCCGACTCTGGATAAGCGGAAGACGATGGATGAATGGATGGATGGACGGACGGACGGACGGACGGATGGATGGATGTTTGTTTTTTTACTAGGAACAATAGATTTTGAGATATTTTGAATATATAGCTGTAATAAATGTTAAAACAGCCTGCCATAAATGGTGTGAAGATATTCACCTGCAGCACTAGTGCTGGGTACACCCCTTCATATATGAAAACATCATTTAACTGACAAATCATACAAAAAAATGCTTTTGTATTATTTTCAACAACACAAATAAAACATATAAAACATTGTTTTGCCCCCTCTCATTTGTCCTTTAACACTTATAACAAAGGTACAAAGCACAGGCTGTTGTACATTAAAAAACTTTTGAAGTGTGACATTGGAGTAAAAAGTGCTTATTTTGAAATGTCTGCTTGGTTCTTAAATGTTTGAGTGAAAGAGTGAAGGTTATAGATGGGAGCTGTTGAAGGAGGTTCTAGAGAGCTGAACAGTGTTTTTCTGTCCATAGGCTGAAACCTGTGGGCCTGTAAAGTTATCTGCACCATCTTTTGCTTGGAAGTGATGAAAAGATTGCAGTACTATGTTGGGTGCTTGTACTTTTATTACAATGACTCTTCAAGAAATGGCCAAAGTGTTACAGTAATTACATCTTTATCATTTAGAATAGCTACAAACAGATTCCTTTCTGACTCACTCATGTTAGCTAAGTTTTATGAGGCCAGCTGCTTAACCAATAGCTATGAAACTATTAAGATTGTGCCCACATTTGTCTGTTTGACTTTCATTCCATATATTCAGACTTCAATCAATATATTCAGATTTCAATCAATATATTCAGACTTTCAATCAATATATTCAGACTTCAATCAATATATTGAGACTTCAATCAATATATTCAGACTTCAATCATTATATTCAGACTTTCAATCAATATATTCAGACCTATTCTGATATAAATATATAATAATTTCCTGAACGGCATGCAATAATATGTGTATATATATATATATATTGCAGCCTGGTCTGTATTTTAGTTGTGAATGTGATAAAGGGAATCTGTGTAAGTGTGTCTGTAGCGGACATTGTTACAGTTTTTCTCAGTCGCTTTGGTGCGTTTCTCAGAACACTATTAACATTTGCACAGCAGTTAGTGCATTTCTCAAAACAATTAGTGCAAACTGCAAAACCTAGTGGATAGCCTGCAAAAGCATGTCACATGCTCAGAATGGATAATCCATTCCTCAAAAGCAAGTATTCATGTCAATGAAACTGTCAGTGCCATCAAAATGAGAAGTCTTGACACCATCTCTATGAACAAGATAGTCAAATGGCTTTGTCATGATTTCACTATGACAGTTTATAATTTCAGTGTTTTCCATTGCAAACATATTTGGTGACACTTGAAAATGCTCAAGACAGCACTATGCCCTACTTGTACAGCCATTTGAAATGTGCAGTAAAGTTACTGTAGATGTTATGGGAGTTTTGGGAGTAACTGAGACACTGAAAACGTACGTTTCTCATTTTTACTGTACAGAAGTGTTTGTAATTCTACAGCATTGTGCAAAAGACAGATATGCTCCTGCTCAGTTCATATATGCTTGCCAATTGAGGATTCACAGGATTCATCCATGATTGACAGTGAACAAGTTGTTTGTCATTGGTTTCAACTAGAATTTCACACACCTCCTCATGAGTGAGAGCTGAAATTCACCTGAGATCAATTGTTCAATTTAGGAGACATTTCCAGGAAAAACTGATAAAGAAAGGTATAGAATTTGCTTAACAGACGACTAATATGTGACATTTGATAACTAGTTCAACAATTTTGTGTGTAATGACTAAAGTAATGAAAGTAAGACTATTAGTTTTATTGAGAACGACTATTCAGCATCCATAAGTATAATTAATTTTGACTGACATGACATAAGCAAATGGAAATGTCAAAAAACAGCTGAGAAATTATGAAAGCAACTGATACATGTCCAAAATCATTTGCAGTTTGTTCAGAGAAAGGAGAAATTGCTACTATGATGTGCACAAATGACTAAATGTTGTGGAGGTTGAACTAATAGTTATGAGAATTTTAATTCTGATCTGAGAAACGCACCAAAGCAACTGAGAAAAACTGTAAAAAGAACTAAGTGAACCAGACAACCTTTGATTCGGATTGATGCACATTTAGGTGTTAAGCACTGATGGAAAATGAGGTTAGTACTGATTCCTACATATTGTGCAGGTTTAAAGCAAACGAAAAGATGAAATGGTTGATATTACTTTGTGAAGTACCTTGAGACGACTTGTCATGATTTGTCGCTATATAAGTAAACTGAACTGAAAACTCAAACGAATTAATCTGAAATTAAGTGAAACTGGTGACCCTGTTACATTGTTTAGTTTTCAGAATCAGAAGGGTTTTATTGCCAGATGTGTGAGAAATCACAACATCAGGAAATAGCTGCGGTAAGAAAAGATAAAAAAATAAGAGATAAGCAAATATAAGAAGTAATAATATACTCATGATAAAATAATTAATATAAAAAGTGGCAATAGTTAAAGAAGCAGCCACTATATACACAGTGCAGGTACTAATCAGAGTGGATCAGCTTCAGGTACAAACACAACACCGGGTCATGTGACTGGGACCAAGCGACTGGAGTGGGCAGCCCTAGGATTGACATTCATGAGTCCAACAGCAGAGGGGAAGAAACTGTTCTTGTGGCGAGAGGTTCTGGTCCGAATGGATCTGAACCTCCTGCCAGATGGGAGCGGGTCAAAGAGACAGTGTCCAGGGTGACACGGGTCAGCTGTGAGCCATTTTAAATGTTGGAATAGTGTCTGAAGCACAAACACAAAAGGGACATGGCATTTCAGAGCCAGCATTCATTTATGTTAGTTCATGTTTTATTTTTTGTTTTTTGAAATTTTCACTGAAGGTCAGCAGGAAGACCACCTCCTGAAGGACCAAGGAGGTCGATGTGGGAGATCAGCTGCACTTCCTCTGTTTTGCCACTAGATGATNTCAGAGGAAATAAGAAGGGATTCAATTCTGAACAGAAACCCAATAGGGAGCCCAGTCCCCATGGTACTTTTAAATAAAGGTGATACCACAAACGGGGAGGTTTATGAGGAGGACTCCTCTGGTGAGGAAGAGGGGGATGATATAGAGATCCCAACAACCTCCAGTCTGGAAGAAATTGAAACAGCCCCCTTCATTAAGGCGGGCATAACCTTGTGTTATGGGGACCTGAAACCAGGATCTGGACCGGCTTCAAGCCGGGTGGTGATATTAGCATTGTGCAAAGTGGGCTACACCCCACTAACAGACCCTAATCTAGCCCCCCTGAGGAGGCTGGTGGGAGGTTCCCAGTGCAAAAAAATTTGGGGTGAACAATCCCGCATGGCAATGGGTACAATGAGAGCCCTACCCAGTGGAAGACTCCGGGTGAAGGGAATTGTGGTCCTGACTCCTGAGACAGGAGAATTAGATATAAAATCATACTTGGGTAACGCCTTTGGGGCGATATACAAATTCTATGGAGGAGAAAATGGGATAATCCATTACCTCCGGTGGCCTGAAAAGGCAAAGTATCTCCAAGTGAGCCCAGTTCAGATAGCAAAGGAAATCCTGAGCTATGATTGGACAGGTTTCTCCCTTCAGGCCATATGGCTGAGTACATGGGCACAAATGAAAGAGTGTGCTGAATGTGTGAGAAAAAACCAGGAAAAAAAAGAAAAAAAAAAAGAAAAGTTCCTGGATATGAATGACCAAGAAAAGGAGGAAATAGGAGAGGCCTGGTATGATCCAGGGGTCACACCTCCCTCTCCAATGGTACCCAGGCCCCCTGTTTGGGAAAATGAGCCCCTGACAGTCACTTTTCACCCAAATGTACACTCCACCCCTCGAGAGAGGCAACCGGAGGAATGGGCATTGTCACATAGGGCACCTACCCCCTATAAGCATCGGCCATTTGTTCCAAGAAGGCCAAAAGTGCAAGGGAATGGACGACCCCTAAGAAGGGGAGCCCCTGTAATCTACCCACGAGGGACTGATATATATGCAACCCCATACACTGGACCAGTGATAATAAAAGGGCATCGGTGTTTCCGACCCCTAACAGTAGGGGATCGGGTAGAAACAGATCTCTGGCAGCCACCAGAATGGTACCCCCTCCAGCTAGGAGAGGCGGAAGCAGCCATGCATGCAAAAACAGCAGGTGACATCTTGGAACACCCAGGATGGACCCGTACGCTGAAGGACGCTCTGGCTAGAGATGGGTATGATTATTTCAAGCATGGATGTGAAGAAAGGGACTGGTTTGTCCAAAAGTATGTGGAAAACCAGGAAGCAGGAGACCCTCCAAGAGAGGAACAGCCAAGTGCAACCTTTTCCCCTCTACACACAGAGACCAGGAGGGAGGTTAATATGCCTGCCATAACTTCAGCCATGGCTGGGAACAATTTTTTGAATCAGAACCTCACAGCAAATCTTGTGAGTTGGATACCTCATCTTCCCACAAGGAATAAGGATGAGTCTCAACATGGTTATGTGCAGAGGTTGAGAGCCTCAGGGATTGATGATGAAGCGCTGAACGACCATGGATTCAGCAAAATGTTGTCTCTTACAAGAGGAATCCAGCTGCCAGCTGGGACCACAGCACTAAGCCTAGTGAGCCCTCGGGTTCCAGGAGTGTCCACCAATCGGCAGAAAGCCGAGGAATTGGCTGATGAAGTAAACAAGGGAAAAATGACCCTAGCCATAGCATGGGGAATTTTGCATGCCTCAGGTCCATCAATTGATGTGGAAGAGCATCTCCTCCTTAATATAAAAGGAGGCCGCAGGATCGCCACAAAGTGGCAGAGTCTTGACAC
>SSNS01001031.1:22781-72234 GCA_006937985.1 Aphyosemion australe
ATGTGTATAAGAGACAGTTCATCCCCTCTGCTGTAAGAGTGTATAACTCCTCAGTTTAAGCTGTACTGGTATCATCCTGGTACACAATAACACCAATGCAATATCCAGTATGTGTTCTATACTTGTGCAATACCAGATTCACATTGGTGTCTGTGTCTCTTACAGTATGCTGCATAGTGTTGGTACCAAGTTTGTTTTGATCTTTTATTTGTGGTTTTTTAGTGATCTAAGATTACAATACTAGATTACTGCCTATGTGTAAATACATGTATCCTTGTTTTTATCTTCTTCTAATTACCCTTTGAGTGATGGTGCTGCTGTGACAAGTGAATTTCCCCACTGAGGGATCAATAAAGTCTATTCTATTCTATGCTTTATCCATGTTTAATAGGTATAGGCCTATATTTAAATATATATGCTCATTCATTTATGATCATTTATATATATCCATATTTAATTCAACTGAGTCAGAAAACACAACCCTTTCAGTCATGAGCAGCATATTTAACATATCAGAACATTAATTTTCACAAGAACTGTGTTTTCAAAATTTCTTTACTAGAAAATACTGAGAATTGTTTGACAACAATAAGATAGAAACCTGTAATAAAATGATTTGTTTTTCTTTATTGATTATGATTGGTTTCTTACAGATGTTCCGTTTTCTCACTTTCTACAACCATTAGAAAAATCTGCCAAGATATTGCTAACCAGGTGTAGTGCCACCAAACAGCCACCAGAGGGCGACATTTATCCAACAGAAGGCTGACGTTCACCTGTATCACTGTGGTTAAAACAACTGACTTTACCTGCCTAATTCACTGGAGGAAAACCTGAACTTTTTTTTATTAAAAACAATATTTTAGAACAATTTTCCTCATCAAAAAACGCAAAGGATATTAAAACTAAGTTACTGAACCTTATTATATGATTCTCACTCTCGCACAACCCATATTTTATTTTATTATTATTATTATTATGTTATATGTTTTGTAGGTAGTACTTTGTCATATGTGGTCTTTTCTTCTTAAGCTTTCAATGTATGTCTTGTGTAATTAACTTGTTTAATTGTACTTGTTATTGTGAAAAATTAAATAAAAAATGACTATCTGCCTAATTTGGTGTTCTAGAAAAATATAATCTAAGTTTACCTGATCAAGTTTAGTCAAAACCAGTTTTCTTTATTTATCCTGGATTCAGCGTCACAGAAGCGAGACTGCACTTACCTATCTAACGTAAAAGCACTTGTTGCCATGGTGATCTGTTGCATGCTCATTGACAGTACATATACAGGGCATGCTACGTAATTAACGTTTAGGACTGCAATATACTTGCTTTTTAACGTCGCGTTGGCGCAGGCAGCGTTTGTTGCCATATGTTTACATACTTGCTGCTGCACAGCACTGCATGTAGTACAGGAGTGCTCCACTAGGGGTCACACCAGAGTACTCAGACCAGCTATAGAGAGCCGAGTTTGTGGGTCAACCAAAACAAACATGGCGTCAATAGAAGAAGTCAGTTATTTTGAGGTCACGGCAGAAAAAAAGACAACAGCGGTATCGTACACAGTATGAAAGACCTCTAAACCATAGACAGAGTCACCATGGTGAGCGTGTCTTGTTTGTTTTGTCAACTCTGCTTACTGGTTCCTCGTACATTAGGTAATACCGTATATTACCCTCTGTTCCGTTGCTGCATGTGCACGAAGTTCATCTATTTTATTTTTATCTGCGTAGGACTGATATTTCAGTCTTTTACTGTTTAAAAGTATTTCATTAGAACTCGCAGACGCAGCAACAAAGTTCCGTTTATCTTGTCCGAACCGGACGGGACCAGTCTGGGAGACTGAAACTCGACAGATGGCTACAATGATGACGCATGCGCGGTAGCACCAAAGACTGTATATATAAGGGTAGCACTAGTAGACGTCATGGACACGTGGTTGGAAACGTGAGTGGGCGGGGCGTATGGCCTAATGGAATGCGTGGTGGTGCCACCCAAGCTACATGTTCCAGGAATCTGACAGAGGTCTTTCATTACCAGACGTGCGGTGAAGCGGTGTTGGACGGATTGTTGCTCGCAGAAAACTCTTTGGTTTTGTGTTACCAGCATCCTTTGACAGCTCACTTCAGCTACATCTGGTGAATTTGGTGAGTATCACAGCATCTTTATTCACCACTTCAGATCCATGGCTAGCAACGTTGGTTTTGCCCTCTCAGCCAGCTCAGAGCAGCTGTGTGGGAAAAGAAAGCGTTTGAGTGACGGAGGTCATGAAAACGCTGATTTTCCCAGCACTGCTTGTAAGAAGCAACGGCTGTCTGAGGACACCTCCCAGCCAAAACGTCCCACCATGATTCGACTCAAGGGTCGACGAAATGGGACCGTTTTGCGACCCAAGCATGTCTCCAAGCCTCCCAGCACTGCATCTGAGCAACCTCCCACCCCAGTAATCTGGATTATAGGGTCCAGTTACATTCGTCGGGGTGAAGAGGCGGCTCAACAGCAGTTTGGGACAAACTTTGGACTAAACGCTAAGGTCCAATGGTTTGGTAAAGGCGGCATGCGCTGGGCTGGTGTCCTCCCGTGGTTCCTCTCTGAGGTATCCACACACGGTCCCCCAGATGTGTTGGTTGTCCACGCTGGAGGAAACGATTTGGGTCTCGTTTCCCCGGTGGAATTGGCTTCTCAAATCCAAAGGGATTTGTCTCAACTGCATGAGAAATTCCCGCAAATGAGAATTGCCTTTTCCACCATTAATGAACGGCAGGCGTGGCGATATGGACAGCCAGGGAGAATTAACAACGACAGAAAACGTGTTAATTCTCATCTGAGGAGGACCGTTGGGAGCTTTGGGGGTCTGCTCATCGAGCATCCTCAGCTGAGGTTCTTTAAGAACGCTCTTTTTCTGCCAGACAGAGTGCATTTCAGCTCCACTGGAAACAGGCTGTTTCTGGGTTGCATTCGCTCTGTTCTGGAGAAGATCCTGGCTGAAAGACCCCCAAACTGAAGCTATCGCTCCCTAAAAAACAGCCAACAGAGAAGGGCCATACCCTCTGCTGTCCTGGCGGGGAATTGCTTTTCAGCACTTCCCAGGTGACGGAGAAGTTCGAGAGCGTGTCTCTGCCTCGGGGAGCTGACGGAGAGGTATTAATTAGGCTTTACTTCTCTGTCTGCGTCGGTCCGGAGACAAGCAGCGCCATTTGGCCCCTTTTTTAACTGTCCGTCGAGAGCAACGGAGAACGCAAGCCTCTGATTGGTCAGGATGCTGCTTATTTTAAATACATCAACAGCACCACCATTGCCAACTCAACAAATAAAGAGAGCTGAAGATATCTAGTGGCAGACACGGAGCAGATTTCCTCGCGGAAAAAGTCAGAAAATATGAAAGTTTATTCGTCCGTGACTGAAGGAGCACGAAGATACAGAGCAAACGTTTTATTTGTGGACAGAAATGATGGGAAACGTGGGTTTAGAGGTGGGGGAGAATGAGGGACAAATGTGTCTGTGTTAAAAAGTCTAAAATACATTAAAACAATGTAAACACAGTAGTAAATACACTATCGTGGACCGGATACGTGACTGTAATGGAGCCAGGATACCCCAGAAAAGCGCTACGCCCTCTGTTCTCCTGCCAGGGAATTGCTTTGCAACTCTCCCCAGGTGACGGAGAAGTTTGAAAGGAAAACTCCGCCGTAATTTAGTGATGAATAACTCCCGTAGAAACTAATAAAGGCTGGGGAGACATTTCAGCATTTAGATTAAGGTGCTAAAAAGACGAACGCGCAGCGAGGAGAGATACGTTTTACTTTCCGTTTCACCAACGAACTCTAGGGGGTGCTAAAAACATGCCAAAGCTGACTAGTGTCCCTTTCAAGACAAAACAAAGTAAAAACCATAAAAAAGCAAAACTCAGGTGTTCTCACACCTGGGGGCTGTGCCAGAAAGCAAGTTTACAACATCGAGGCTTTCCTGATAAATCCCTGATTGACACAGCACTCCCCTCCCCTCCAGGTTTCCCTGGGGTCGCCAACGAATCTCAGGTGGATTCAATCTCCTGTTAGTCACGCAAGGAGCGGCACTCGCGGCTCACGCGTGTCCACAGGCAGCCGTGTTCATCAATGCTACATCGAAATAATGTTCATTGTGCCACGGTTACATGAATAGAAAAAATAGTTTCTTCTCGCTGAAGTCTTCTTCATGGGCTGTCCCCCAGGCTTCTGGACAGCCCATGAAGAAGACTTCAGCGAGAAGTCGAACCTGTAGGCAGGTAGAAAGAGATTTATACAAATTCCTCTTACTAATATCCTGTGCCGACCAGAAGAAACTATTTTTTCTATGAATCAGTGCTGGATAAATGAGAATGGAAGGAAAGGAAGGTACCTGGTTCTTCTCCCAGGTGGAGTAAGACTTATATATTCATGCCTACGAGGACTACAGAGATATTCTAACTAAAATAGAGACCGCCAGCTGCTTGATATAAGCTCTGTAGCTGGCTCTGTTTAGTTAGAACGCTCAGCGTTTCCATGGCGACGCCGGAAGTCCGCTTCAGCGCTGCTTCTCCACTTATTTTATTGGAGTTTTCCTCATTTATGTGTTGTTTTCATGTTTGTGCATACACATACATTTATATGATTTTATATGTGCCATTTTAATTGGTTTTTATCACAGATCACGCCTCCTGAAGAACCAACAACTGTCTTTTTCAAGACAAAACAAAGTAAAAAAACATAAAAAAAAAAAAAAAACGGCACTGGTAATGGTACTCTCAGCAATGAGACGGGGATCGTTACCCTGCAGTGCCAGTCTGTTCCTGCTCTGGAGCGTCACAGAGGGCCAGCCGCCCCACACGCCCTGAGGGATCCCACAGGGATACGGTCAGTCATCTCCACAACCACTAAACAGTCATGGACTTGTGGGAAAAAATGAAGCAAAAATTATTCACTTCCAGTTTAAAAGAGGAAAAAGCAATAAAAACTGTCAAAAACATGTTTAACTTTTTATTTCAACATCCCCAAGATTTGATTTCATTTTTTCTTTACTGGTTTTTCTTTTCAGTTGAGTTTAGTACAGTTTGGTAGGAAGACCAAACTCTGCTCCACTTTGTGTTTTTGGTCTCGTAGCTGAGTGATGGTAGGATCACCAGATCTCTGGTCTGTCACGTGAAGAAGGAGCTGAGATTGGGACCAAGGATGACATCCTGGATGAGAGCTGCTGAAGTGATTCTGTCCAGTAATGTTTTTACCTACATTTGTGTTGACCACAGCTTCTTTTGCTCATGCTTGGACTATTGAAACTCATTTTTCACTCCTCTGAGCAAAACCTCCCTGAATCAGTTACAGGTGGGTCAGAATGTCTGTGCTGCACACACCACATCACTCTGCTCCTCTTTCACTTTCAGTGGCTGCTAGTTAAATGCAGAGTTCCATATAGAACTCTGTTTTCTAACTTGTTTCTGTTTCTTATTTTCTTACATTTTCTGTTTTAACTCACTATTATGATCATCTAACAGTTAAATCTCCTGTCTGGTTCTCAGGTGGCGCGCACCTGTAATCCAAGCTACTGGGAGGCTGAGGCTGGAGGATGGTTTGAGCTCAGGAGGTCTGGGCTGCTGTGGACTATGCTGATCGGGTGTCTGCACTACGTTTGGTATAGATATGGTGCTCCTGGGGGAGTCCGGGACCACCAGGTCCACCAAGGAGGGGTGCACCGGCCCAGGTCGGAGACGGAGCAGGTCAAAGCCCCCGTACCGCTCAGCAGTGGGATCAGGGGCGTTGCAAGCTTCTCAAAAGTGTGGGGGATGTTGAGATTTTCACTCACACGCACGCACACACACACACACACACATCTGTATTTACACACCCTGTCCTATTTTACCAGTATGCATTATCCTGAAATTGGTAACCTGAACTTATTTGGAATGCAATGCAAATTTTAAATTAGATTATTTTTCTCATTCATTTGGCTGTTTTTTGTTTGTTTTTTTCATTTTTTGTTGTTGCTCTTTTTTTATATGAAGCTGAAGTTGGTTCCCTTTTTAAGTTTTTAATTCAGAAAGTTTAATTCCCACTAATTTTCCACCCCCAGTATCTTTAAGCTGCTGTAATTATAAAATGTAAAAGGTTTTATTTCATGGGTGACCAATCAGAACTCTTGGAATTTCAACATCAACCCATTAAATTGAAAAATATGTTACTAATATGATAATCCAAACTCACAATAAAAAAAAGAAGAAAGTGGCCTTCTTTGAACTAAAGGTTTCACATATTTACCACCTGGAATTGATGGATTCTGCTGTTAATGTAGAATAATCTAATCCAGGTCTGAAGAGTCTAGGTGTTGTAGTTTTTACACTAGACCAGACCTAAGGTGGGTCAGATGCAATAAAGTTTGTTTTTTATACTGTCACAAATTAAATAAAGGTTTCACCAATCACAAACTGTTCTTTAAGGACTCTGCTATCAGTCTACAATAATCTAGTTAAGGCTTGAATAATCTAAGTATTGTAGTTTTTAGCAGAGGCAGTTCTAATGTGGTCTACAGGTGGAACTCAAAAATGAGAATCTGGTGTAAAAGTCCACTTATGTCAGTAATCCAGCTCAGACTGAGAGACCATCTAAAGGCTCAGGAACCTTCTGCAGGCGTTCTGGATTCATCAGCTGATTAGAGTGTGACACTTTGAGTCTAGAATATTGAACCTTTTCACTATATTTGAATTGAGATTTTGAATGTGGGGTTGTCATCAGCTGTAGCCATAATCATCACAATTAAAACAAATAAAGGCTGAAATATCTGGATTTGCACGGAATGAGTCTGTCTCATAGATTAGTTTCACCTTTTAGGTTGAATTACTGCCACTCAGGTGTTCTTGTGTCTTTGATGAGCCTCAAGCTTCACTCAGCAGAGGCAGCTGGGTTAGGGCTGCACGATATTAGGAAAACCTGCGATATGCGATAACAGTGCTTAATATTGCGATATCGATATTACTTGCGATAAATGAACAAATACTTAAATCTGCAGTTTTTGTATATTTTAGACACACCACTCCATCCATATCATTAGTATTAATACAGTAACAAAATGAAATCATGCAAGTTTACCTTACAAAATTAGCATGATCTGTTTCAATATTTTTGTAAACAATAATCATTAAAATATATTGGAGTGATTAAAACATTAGGACAACGCTGTAGAACATTTACAGAGCTAAACTGAAGTAGCACTTACCGAGTACTTCTGTTATTTTCTTGTACCGCTTTGATGGTTTCTCATAAGGAGTTCCACCCATGGGCATCTGCTGGGCTGTTATGCTCTTACTTGTCTTAACGTCAGAGACTTTGGGTTTGCTAACGCTAGCTTTCTAGAGCCCAGTATGTAGATCTTTATGGTTGCGTTGGAGGTGACAACGTAGATTTGTTGTGTTTCCCCTCATGGTTGCCACAAGTGTTTGGCATGTCTTGCAAAGTACTTGTGTTTGTTGAACACAAGTACTTAGAAATAATAGTCATGCTGTTGGAATTATGAGTTCTTTCTCGCTAACATTTTCCACACACGTCTTACCCTCAGTCATTGCGACGCTCTCTAAGCTAACTCAGGTGTTTGCCAGCCATCCAAATGAAGTGCCGTCCACCTAGGCACCAAGGCATCTAACCTACAAGAACCCAACCGATTGGCCAAATGGGTGAAGGCTCTATTTGATTTGTCAAAAACTTCATGCTTCCATTTGATTGACAAAATGCATTATGTGTAGCAAAAATCTGAGATAACCATTATTGCGATATTTTTCTGTTCTTTGCGATATGCCTATTGCGCATGCTGATATTGCGATAACGATAAATTTTTGATATATTGTGCAGCCCTAGTTAGGGTTAAGTTCAGACCTCAGCAGCATCGGCCCTGTTATGACCAGAAATCTATCAGACAAGCAGATTAAGATTTGTTTTGGTCTCAGTGGGAAATTATGAAATGAAATTGATGTAAATATGACTACAACAAGTAATTATAGGATACTATTGGACTGAAAGGCTGTGAACCAGAGACAACAGGACAGAAGTGAAGGTTTGTGCATTTAACAAAACATTTAATAAATAATCAGAGCTGCTGTAAAATATTCTCCAGTCCACATCCAGACAGAATCACTGTCTTCTGTCTCATGATCAGCAGCAGCTGGGATGTTTATGCTCACAAAGTTTTTCTTTTTTATTAACATTCCCACTTTCAAGTGCAGCTCACTCCTCCTCTTCTTCTGACTTTTTTTTCTTGTGCTTATTCTCATCCGTTTGGATGCATCTCCACCTCCATGTTTCCACCTGCCTGTTGGCGCATCTGACCACTGGTTGTTCAGACGCTGCTGCTGTCAATCATTGCGGGAGCGTGCACGGTGTCGGATACCTCGTCTCTTTGTTTTCTCCTCCTGCCTGGGCTAACGGTAGCTGACGGTGCTGTGTGTGCGGCGCGCAGCAGCGATGCGCCTTTTGCGCATTTGGAGAGAATGAGTACTCGTGCGCAAACAGAGGCCCTTCATGGAGCGCGTGTTCTGCGTATCTGGAGGGGCCCACTTAAAGCTCTGGATTTGCTCAACTAAGATGTTTTATGGTGTAAGATCGCCGTCAAAAAGGTGTGTGTAGGATTCTAAAATTTGTATTCATATATTAGTCTTTCAATAAATGTTGTACACAAAATTCTCCTGTCATATTTGTGAGTCTGAAAATTGTGAAGGTTGGGATTTTTTTTATGTGAGTATGAATCTAAAAGTTGTGAGTTAAAACTTTGTGAATACAACTCAAATTTCTGTGACTTTTTGACGGCGATCTTACACCATACAACTTGGACTGGTGCTGCTCAGCCTGACCACAGTTTCCAAGAGCACAGTTCGGTATTTTCCCTCTACTTTCTCCCCAATTTTTAGCCCCTGCTCGTCGAGGTCCCTGGCAAGGCTGAGTCGGGCCAGCAGCATGACTGTATTGGCTAGGGGGCGGAGTCACTGGTTGCTCCGGAGCTTTCTGCCTCCTGCTTCACTGCCTGTAGCTATTTCCTGGTTCACAGTCTGACAAAAAAAAACTTAAAACTGGGCAGAATGTCCAACAACACCACCAATGTTGTGCTGAGTTGTGTTTATATGGAGCATACAGGTTACCTCACACTGTTTACTGATCATCTCATGCTGTTTTTGTGTGGAGTAAACATTGCACGCGCCGCCCTCCCTCCACGAGTGCACCAAAGTATTATCTATCTGGTTTTGATTTCTAAACTACTATGATTTTAATACCAGTGTTAAGTAATTATTCAGACACTCATAAATTACAGCAAAATAAGAGTATCTTCAGTCTGACTTACTGTTAGGAGGCAACTTTCCATAACTGCTGCTTCGCTTCAGATGCTGATCTTTATCTGTGAAAACACAAATATATTATTTTATCTGTTCACTGTTCTGGTATGTTTTAGCACCAAAAAGATCAAAAGAAGGTCTTCTTCATCATCTTAGTCTTCCTAACATCACATAATACATCAGAGTTAGAGGACAATGTGAATAGCTCACTGTTCTTGTGATGATGCAGTTTTAGGACATGAGAAGACTAAAGACAATACGAAAAACAAAACATGTTCGAATCACAAAAATAGTTCCTCGTAACAGATTATGAAGTCTGGGAGCTCCTTTCTACAACCTGAAGCACAGATGGTTGGTTCCTGATTCTGTCATGAAGCACCCATGACTCAGCTGTCCTACTCTAGTCTGCTCACCCCAGCATGAGGAGGGATCAAGAAAAGACGCCTCAAACTTTCCTGTCTAAACGACCACCTAGAGGGGTCAGGAATAATGAGCTTTATTTGTTAGGACATGGCTCATGAGGGTGTTGCAGAAAACCAAAGCAGTGATTTACCCAAAGCTCCCTCTGAAACCTGAGACCTAGGAGCTGATGATCTGTAACCTCTCTGAATGTCCTGTCAGTATTAATGAACACGTAATAACCACAATGTTCAGGATACACAAGATGAAACTAGTCCACTAGTCCAAAACTGAAAGGGTTCAAAAAAGCAGAAGGACCATAACCCTCTGATAGAAAGAGACCCAGTCTTCTAAATCTGAAACAGGTTTGTGTGAATTCATAAACTAATCTCAGAATCTCAGTCTCCTTTCTCACATCTGCCGTGACTTGATTCTGTTGGAGATCTCAGGGAGGATAATCATTTCATCCTGGTAAAAACATTTATTATGTAAAACTAATGTATTTATTGTGTCCAGCAGGATAAAAGCTGAGCAGCAAATGACTCTTGATGTTATTGTTATGCACACACTACAGATTAGGCTCATATCTCATTCACCAGCAGTGAGGGAAGAGTGGATTCTCACTTTGAGCGCCTAAAAGCACTTTATAAATCAAATCTGTCATTTGATTTGATTTGATTTGCAGGGGGAGGGGCTTAATTAAATGTTTTGAGCACTTTTACACACAAAAAATGTATTTAACTGTCTGACATGTTTAAGCGATTCTATTTTAGGTTACTGTCTAAACCAGTTTTTAATCCAGACAGGGCGCTTTTATTACCTCTTGAAAAAAAAATTTTCAGCAGGAACGATCAAACTGTGCCTAAGGTGTGTAAGAAGTCAATAGAGATCATGTTTCATCTGCTGTTTCTAACATTAAGTTTAAAAGTTTGATTTTCACCAACATCTTTAATTTATTAAACAATTGTTATTCAATGAGTTGTGTTACAGCTCTCTCTAAAATATGTATTCAGCCAATTATAACACCATCATTCCTATGCACACTCATTATTATACACACTGACCATCATCCTCACAAGCTGCAACATCACAAAATGTTCTTATTAAGTAACTTAGTGGCCCTGAATCACCCTTTCACCCCATTAGGACCTCAGGAACTTATTACTATTCCTATAGTTCCTCTTGATAAATGCACACACACACACACACACACACACACACACACACACACACACAATAATAAGATGATTACAAGATGACTTGACTCACCAGACACTGCAGTTGCCATTTTGGGTTCTGATGAAATCCTCTGATTTCAGCTGCAGGGAAGACAAACATCTCATAACAACCAGATATTAGCTAACGTGTCTCAGGCTTTGAACAGAATAAACTTTCTTTATTCCATCTCGCTGGGTGTGTGATCAGGTTTCTAGACACCTAAAAACGTTGTGACGTTTCACCATCTAGAACAAACGCTTCAGAATGCAGAGAAACCAGATCAGTTCTGCTGTAACTGATAATCTGATTTAAAGTGGACGTGTTATGGCTTTATTTTTAAAGTTATGCTACTTTTATGATTGATACAAACCCTATTCATAAAGATTTTAGCACAAAATCAGTCTCAACATGACCTCACCAGCTCTATTTTTGACATTTTCAGTACCTTCCAGAGTGAGCTGTCATTTTAAGGAAAACAATCTGTTGCTGGCCACGCCCACCAATCCCTGATAGGCTGGACATTTATCACACATGAAAATGGGAAATTACAGGTTATATTCTGCTATGTTTGTAGTTAGAATTAGAACAGAACTTTGTAAAATGCAGATTATAATAAAAACAACAACCAAGTGTCAAATGTTAAAGCAACATTCCGCAACTTTTACACCTTAAAATTATGCTTTTTTGTAAAGTTTTGGCGTCATACTATCATCTATTATGTTCATTTTCATACCTGTGATAGAGTTGGGGGGTCCCACGTCTGTTTACTGCACTATACAGTTTTTGAGCTTCGGGTAGCCGCAGAATGTACTGACTGGGTGTCGTTTTACGGCACCATATGGCAAGCCAAAGGAATATAAAAAAGCGTGTATTCTAAATGCGCATTATGTCCGCCAAAATGCGCGTCCTGAATGCGCGTTTTGATTCCAAAGCGGGCAAAAACTCACGTGTTCTAAAGCGAGCATTATGTCCACCAAAACGCGCGCCTTGAACGAGCGTTTTGGCGGACATAATGCGAGTTTAGAACACACATTTTTTTTATGCCTTTAGCTTGCCATAATTGTATAGCGTAGACTTGCTGTTTAGCAGTGGCAGATTCACCAAAGAAAGCTAGAAATCCCTTATCAGAGGAATCTAGGAAAAGAAAAGAAGAACGTGATAGAGCGAGAGCAAAGACCAGAGTTATTATTGGGTCGTCTTTTCCTCGCTGGAGAGCTCTTTTAGAAAGAACCGCATGAACTACGGACTCTGACCTAGCCGTGCTGCTAATGGCTAGGTAAGTAATAAATTATTTCACCAGAGTTATTGTGTTTGGTCGGGCATAAAGTTGTTATACAGTCCTGATAAAACTATTTATTCAATGTGTGGAGGTGGAAGAGTTTGTTTTTGTTGTTTTGCCTGACATTAGGAATGTAAACATGCCTCTTATGCCTGAGAGAAAGATTTAATGTTTTGACAGTGACGTTAAGCAGCAAGCCTCTAGAGGGCGACAGAGACCATATAACTGCAAAGTTGCGGAATGCTGCTTTAAAGGATTGATTTACTTTAATTCTCTTTGTTCTAAAATATTTGGAAGTGTCACAAAAGTACTGGCGAACTCGTAAAGACACCCAACACAGAATAAACTTTATATAAAGGTTTATTAATAGGAAAGGGGATGGTGGAGGGAGCAGACATAAGACTAGTCAGGAGGCAGGCAGGAACGTTACCAGGAGATCTGAGAGCAGGAATGTCCAGACGGGGAAATCCAAGATCAAGGTCGGCGACAGAAGCAAGGTTAGAGTCCGTGAATCCGAAGGCAACAGGTAATCCAAGATGGGCAAGACAAGGAGGGAGGTCAGAGTACGAGACAAGGTCAGGATTGTGGAGAATCGACTGACGAGCGTGTTCGACAATCTTAATATAGCAGAAGCAGGTGAATGGACTGGGCTTGATGAGACAGGAACAGGTGTGATGAATGATGCTGATGAGGAGCAAGCTGTGGTTGCTGAGGAAACGGGGCATGGCAGGAGCATGACAGGAACAACAAAAAGCTTCTTAAAATATATTAATAACTATTTTCTCACTCAAATCTACATAACATCTAACTTTTTTCTACATTTTGAATTAGATGTCTTGTATCAGCTCAGTCCGCAGTAAGCAGAGATGTTTGGGTTGTCCAGTAATCAGAGGTTTGTAGGATCAATCCCGGCTCCCGGCAGATAATTCTGCTGTTGTGTCCTTGGGCAAGACACTTAACCCACCTTACCTGCTGGTGGTGGTCGGAGGAACTGGTGGTGCCTGTGCTCGGCAGCCTCACATCTGTCAGTGCGTCCCAGGGCAGCTGTAGCTACGATGTAGCTCATCATCACCAGTGTGTGAACGACTGTAGTGTAAAGCACTCTGGAGTCCTCTGACTCTGAAAGGCGCTACACAAGTATGGGTTTACCATATGATTATGTATATAACGCATTAATAACAGCCATAAAACAAAGGATTTTACCAGGTACATAAAACAAAAACCTGTTTTTTAATTTTTTTCAGCAGTTCAATCATTTAACAAAATAACACCAATAATCATGAAAGGTTTCTGCCTCCATGTCAGATATACAAAAGCAGAAACAATAACAGCCAAACATGAGTTACTGTTGATTAAAGTTCGCTAAACACACTAGCTACCATTACATGGGCACAAGTAATCTGAATGAACGCCCTATCAGATCAAAAATTCTTCATGTAAACTTGTCAATTGGAATATTCTGATCCGATATGGCCTCATTCCGATTGACGTCCATGTACACACCCAGTCAAATTGTTGGAGTAAAATAACGCCCACTGAGCATGTGTGCAACTTCAGCGTGACGTCTTTCCACCTCTGCAGACGCTCAGGACAAGTGGAAAACATGGCAGGAGGTAAACAGAAGTGGTCTGTTGCCGGCACTATTTTTTTACTGGAAACACCACGGGAGCTCAATATTATTGAACGTCTTGATGGCTGAAAGGCTAGAAATGCAGAGTTATACACTCAAGTGCATCTAATGGTGCAGGAAATTAGCCTGGCAAGCCATCCTATATATGTGTATATATAGTCTGGCCACGAACCATTGACTGCTCTCAGTCGTGAGGCGGGATCTACGGTTGTCTTTCAAAATGTCGCTAGGACCAATCAGAGTAACGAACAACGTGACGTAATCACGACGGTAAAGCGGGACCCACCAATGGCGTCAATGATTTCTGTCGTTTTTGTATAAAAACATGTGAATATCAGGTGTACTGGGACATTGCACTACTTAGTTTGATAAAAATAAGAAGCCGCTAAGTATAGCCGACAGACTTACGCACGATGGAGTCTAAATAATCCAATGTTGATGACAAAGCCGTTTCAAAAGAACGTGGCTCCGGCGCTGCCGCCATGTTGCTTGGGTTCGCGGCCACAGCGCTGACGTCATCGGCTACTCCCGCTCTGTGATTGGCCCACAATATAGAGCGCTGTGATTGGCCCAACCAAAACTATAGCGAGTTGTGATTGGATAGACACAGCAGTGGTTTGGGCTGCGAGGGTTCTTATGAAGCATACCTAGACCAAACTCTGCAAAGCAAGAATTGGTCTAGTTCACTAGGCTAGCAGGAAATGGGAATTCACCAAAGTATCGACCAAATCAAAATCCATAATGGGGAAAAAAACGTAAGACAACGGACAAAACTAGAGAATAAGAAAATAAAATGTGAAGGAAAAGACGCACAGCCAAGATGGCGTTTGCTTAAATTTTTTTCTGGGAAAGACAACTCTGCACATGCTCAATCTATTTAATCTGATTGAATGCTTGGTGCATGTATACTCACTAAAGAGAGATTTGGATTTTCCGATCAACCAAGACTTGAAGGAACTTTGGCACATGTAAGCGTAGCTAGTGATGTGTGGTGAAATATGTCTGCATTTGACCCATCCCCATGGGGAGCGGTGAGCTGCAGCTGTGGCTGCGCTCAGGAACCATTTGGTGGTTTAACCCCGCAATCCAACCCCTTAATGCTGAGGGTCAAGCAGGGAGGCATTAAGTCCCTTTTTTAAAATAAGTCTTTGACCCGACTGGGATTTGAACCCCGATCTCCCAGTCCCAGGGTGGACACTCATACCACTAGGCCACTGAGCTGACCAGCCCAGTCATTCTGGTTTAAACAGCATTGCTGCTACAGATTCAATCCCACAACAAGAAACATACATCAAACTAAATTAGTGACTGGTAACCAGTCTCTTCACCAACTAAACTTGTCATTATGCTGGTGGTGGTCGGAGGGACTGGTGGCGCCAGTGCTCGGCAGCCTCGCCTCTGTCAGTGTGCCCCAGGGCAGCTGTAGCTACATCGTAGCTCATCCCCACCAGCGTGTGAATGTGTGTGTGAATGGGTGGATGACTGATTGTGTTGTGAAGCGCCTTGGGGGGTTGTAGAACCCTAAGAAGGCGCTATACAAATACAGGCCATTTACCATTTACCATTAACAATATTTAGACTAAAATTCCACAAGATGGAATCTATGATCTGTGTTTTGTATGAGTTCAATCCAGAGATTCACCTGATAAACACGTAAAAGTAAAATTAATGATGCACTACTCATATTTATTAGCTTACATGATTAAAATAAATAAAAATCCTCATAAAATGGAAACTTCTAATAATGTTCAATTTTTCTTGGTTTCTGTTCAGATTATCAATATTTTTTGTATCATATTTCATTTAAATTTATCCAATTTAATTTTTACCAAGTTTGTCTAAAACCATTTCAGTCAAGTGGAAAAGAAAAATCATGTTGGAAAAAAATACATGATAAAGGCTGATTACATTTAATATTTCAAAGTAAAAACTAAACGAGAATAAACCAAACAATAATAAAACCCTACGTCCCAAAGTTCTAACAAATTATTAATTCACACCTTGAGCTCCTAACATTTGATTATTTTAGCAGAGATGAAAAACACTTTTTCTGTGATCCTGCAGGGTTATAAAGACAACGATGCACCTCAAAGCTGTTAAACTCTATGCAGCAAAAGTAGAAGATGACTAATGATTCTGTGCGGTTATGAGGAACTAATTTACATTTAAAGGTTGAATATGGAACATTTTAATAAAAAGCTATTCATTTTTAAAACTAAAACCTCCAAGGGGCCTTTAGAGGTGTGCAGAATGAATGTACAATTTTTCTTTTAAACGCTATTTTTAAAAAAAAAGAATCAAAATTTTATTTTGACGAGCATGACACTGGGTTTATGTTTACATTTACCAGCCACTAGAGGGCACCGTTGTGTGCTGCCCCTTTAAGGCAGATGTGTAAGTTTAGTGCTGTGTGTTTTGTATCGTCAGACTTGCCGTAGTTCCTCTCAACTGAAAATAACTGTTAAGCTAATTGTCATATCTTCTACATATTTGTTCATCTTTTCTTGCTGAGCCTGAAAGAGCACATGCCTGTAAGTCATATCTGTTTGTTCTGTTAAGTGTATTTATTATAGTTTTACGTAACAGTTGAGAATCTTGTGTAAGGATCGTTTTCATTGTGGTAAAAACGGCCGCGATGCTAACGCATTAGCCCGTCTATGGGATTTACTGTATAATGTTAGTGTGACACTATAATATAGATGACTAGGTAAAATAGTAAAACAAAAAGCAAAAAAAAAGTCGTATTGCTTACATAATCCTCTCCCTGGGTTGCCACCTTATTGTGGTGGAGGGGTTTGAGTGTCCCAATGATCCTAGGAGCTAAGTTGTCTGAGGCTTTATGCCTCTGGTAGCGTCACCCATGGCAAACAGGTCCTAGGGGAGGGATCAAACAAAGTGCAGCCTAAAGACCCCACATGATGAATAAAATAAATGGAATCAGCTCGGTCATCCGGGAGGGGCTCGGAGTAGACCCGCTGCTCCTCCACATCGAGAGGAGCCAGTTGAGGTGGCTCGGGCATCTGATTAGGATGCCTCCTGGACGCCTCCCTGGTGAGGTTTTCCGGGCACGTCCAACCGGGAGGAGACCCAAAGGAAGACCCAGGACACGCTGGAGAGATTATGTCTCTCGGCTGGCCTGGGAACGCCTTGGGATTCCCCCGGAGGAGCTGGCCCAAGTGGCTGGGGAGAGGGAGGTCTGGGCTTCCCTCCTTAGGCTACTGCCCCCGCGACCCGACTCCGGATAAGCGGGAGAAAATGGATGGATGGATGGATGGAATCAGTGTTCCCTCGCCCGGACACGGGTCACCGGGGCCCCCCTCTGGAGCCAGGCCTGGAGTTGGGGCACACTGGCGAGCGCCTGGTGGCCAGGCTTTCACCCATGGAGGAGAATATGGGTCCCCCTTCCCATGGGCCCACCACCCGTGGGAGGGGCCAAAGGGGTCAGGTGCGATGTGCAAAGGGTGGTAGCTGAAGGCGGGGACCTTGGCGGTATGATCCTCGGCTACAGAAGCTAGCTCTTGGTACGTGGAATGTCACCTCTCTGGTGGGGAAAGAGCCAGAGTTGGTGTATGAGGTTGAGAGGTTCCGACTAGATATAGTTGGACTCACCTCAACGCATGGCTCTGGCTCTGGAACCAGTTTCCTCGAGAGGGGTTGGACTCTCTACCACTCTGGAGTTGCTCCCACTGAGAGGCGCCGAACAGGGGTGGGCATACTTCTTGGTGCCTGTACGTTGGGGTTTACCCCGGTGAGCGAGAGGGTAGCCTCCCTCCGTCTTCGGGTGGGGGACAGGTCCTGACTGTGGTTTGTGCTTATGCACCAAACTGCAGTTCAGACTACCCACCCTTTTTGGAGTCTCTGGAGGGGGTACTGGAGAGCGCTCCTTCGGGTGACTCCCTCGTTCTGCTGGGGGACTTCAATGCTCACGTGGGCACTGACAGTGAGACCTGGAGAGGTGTGGTTGGGAGGAACGGCCCCCCTGATCTGAATCCGAGTGGTGTTCTGTTATTGGACTTCTGTGCTCGTCATGGATTGTCCATAACGAACACCATGTTCAAGCATAAAGGTGTCCATATGTGCTCTTGGCACCAGGACACCTTAGGCCGCAGGTCAATGATCGATTTTGTTGTCGTTTCATCTGATCTGCGGCCGCATGTCTTGGACACTCGGGTGAAGAGAGGGGTGGAGCTGTCAACTGACCACTACCTGGTGGTGAGTTGGCTTCGATGGTGGGGGAAGATGTTGGTCAGACCTGGCAGACCCAAACGTGTTGTGAGGGTCTGCTTGGAACGTCTGGCAGAGTCTCCTGTCAGAAGGAGCTTCAATTCCCACCTCCGACAGAACTTCGAAAATGTCCCGGGGGAGGCAGGGGACATTGAGTCCGAATGGGCCATGTTCCGTGACTCCATTGTCGAGGCAGCTGACCGTAGCTGTGGCCGCAGGGTGGCCGGTTCCTGTCGTGGCGGCAATCCCCGAACCCGCTGGTGGACACCGGCGGTTAGGAATGCTGTCAAGCTGAAGAAAGAGTTCTATCGGGTCCTTTTGGCCCGTGGGACTCTGGAGGCAGCTCATAGGTACCGGCAGTCCAAGCGGAATGTGGCTCGGGTGGTCGCGGAGGCAAAAACCCAGGCATGGGAGGAGTTCGGTGAGACCATGGAACAAGACTTCCGTACGGCTTCGAGGAGATTCTGGTCCACCATCCGGCGTCTCAGGAGGGGAAAGCAGTGCACTACCAACACTGTTTACAGTGGGGAGGGTGTGCTGCTGACCTCGACTCAGGACGTTGTGAATTGGTGGGCCGAGTACTTCGAAGACCTCCTCAATCTCACCGGCACGTCTTCCAGGATGGAAGCAGAGTCTGGGGATTTTGGGTTGGGCTCTCCAATCTCTGGAGCAAAGGTCACTGAGGTGGTCAAAAAAGTCCTCGGTGGCAAGGCTCCGGGGGTGGATGAGATCCGCCCGGATTTCCTTAAGGCTCTGGATGTTGTGGGGCTATGTTGGTTGACGCGGCTCTGCAATATCACGTAGACATCGGGGACAGTTCCACTGGATTGGCAGACTGGGGTGGTGGTCCCCCTATTTAAAAAGGGGGACCACAGGATGTGTTCCAACTACAAGGGGATCACACTCCTGAGCCTCCCTGGTAAGGTCTATTCAGGGGTTCTGGAGAGGAGGGTTCGTCGGATAGTCGAACCTCGGATTCAGGAGGAGCAATGTGGTTTTCGTCCTGGCCGTGGAACACTGAACCAGCTCTATACCCTTGGGGGGTCCTGGAGGGTGCGTGGGAGTTTGCCCAACCAATCTACATGTGTTTTGTGGATCTGGAGAAGGCATTCGACCGCATCCCTCGGGGGACCCTGTGGGGGGTACTCTGGGAGTATGGGGTACCAGGTCCCTTGATACGGACTGTTAGGTCCCTGTACAACCAGTGTCAGCGCTTGGTCCGCATTGCCGGCAGTAAGTCGGGCTCGTTTCCGGTGAGAGTTGGACTCCGCCAAGGCTGCCCTTTGTCACCGATTCTGTTCATAACTTTTATGGACAGAATTTCTAGGTGCAGCCAAGGTGGTGAGGGGATCCGTTTTGGTGGCCTAAAGATCCGGTCTCTGCTTTTTGCAGATGATGTGGTCCTGTTGGCTTTGTCAGAACGTGATCTCCAGCTTGGGATGAGAATCAGCTCCTCTAAATCCGAGGCCATGGTCTTGAGTCGGAAAAGGGTAGAATGCCTTCTCCAGGTCAGGGACGAGGTCCTGCCCCAAGTGGAGGAGTTTAAAGCCCTTTTTATAAGACACACCATGCCGGGAAATCAGCGTAATATTACCGCAACGTGTTTCTTATGAATGCACCATGGCGGTATTTTGCGGCATTCGTGCCGCCACGCTTGATAGTAATATTGCAGTAATATTGCGGTAATATTGCGGTAATATTGCGGTAATATTGCGGTAATATTGCGGTAATATTGCGGCTTCGCCGGTCTTATAAACGCACATTAAGCGTTGGCGCAACAGAGGGAGGTGTCATGGCCATGTGATGAATTAATGCCGAGCTCTGGCCGGGAACTATAATGAAAATGAAAGTAAACGCGCTTAAGTTTCACTTTTGTAAACATTAATCAGCTGAGATGATCATTTGGAGCGTTGCTGTGCTCCGGGAGCTTTTCTCTGTTAGATCTGCAGCTCAGATCATCTGACAGCTCACAGGGATGGTGGAGGACAGACACCTGCGCAGCTTCGATCACGATAAAAAGCAAGTTATGTCCAAGATACACAGAAGTCCGTGACAGTGCAGAGACCGCCCCCATATCTCCTTAATGCCGCCATCGCGTAATCTTTTATAAAACGGACATGATTAAGAGGCTTAAGTATCTCGGGGTCTTGTTCACGAGTGAGGGAAGGGTGGAGCGTGAGATCGATAGGCAGATTGGTGCTGCGTCTGCAGTGATGGGGGCGTTGTACCGGTCTGTCATGGTGAAGAGAGAGCTGAGCCGAAAGGCGAAGCTCTCAATTTACCGGTCGATCTACGTTCCTACCCTCACCTATGGTCATTAGCTTTGGGTAGTGACCGAAAGAACGAGATCGCGGATACAAGCGGCCGAAATGAGTTTTCTTCGCAGGGTGGCTGGACTCTCCCTTAGAGATAGGGTGAGAAGCTCGGTTATCCGGGAGGGGCTCGGAGTAGACCCGCTGCTCCTCCACATCGAGAGGAGCCAGTTGAGGTGGCTTGGGCATCTGATTAGGATGCCTCGTGGACGCCTCCCCGGTGAGGTTTTCCGGGCACGTCCAACCAGGAGGAGACCCAAAGGAAGACCCAGGACACGCTGGAGAGATTATGTCTCTCGGCTGGCCAGGGAACGCCTTGGGATTCCCCGGGAGGACCTGGCCCAAGTGGCTGGGGAGAGGGAGGTCTGGGCTTCCCTCCTTAAGCTGCTGCCCCCGCGACCTGACTCCGGATAAGTGGAAGAAAATGGATGGATGGATGGATGGATGGATGGATGGATGGATGGATGGATGGATGGATGGATGGATGCTTACATTATATCACACTAAATGATAAGACAATCACTTTTACAGATTTCTGAAAAATTGTACATAATTCCTGAAAGGGGAAAACTTGAGACTTAAAAATACTGTTGTAAAATGAACGTATTAGTAGAAATGAGTCCTTACCCTGTACGATTCATCACTGGACATGGTGCTGGCAGCAGTGAACCAACACCCTGACGGCTGGAAAATATGTTCTGTTGTTGCAATTAGTGTTGTCATGGTACCAAAATTTCAGTATTCGGTACCGGTACCAGTGAAAATTCACGGTTCTCTGTACCAATTTCGGTACCAAACAAAAATTTTATTTACCAATAAAAACATTAATTTTCCTGTAAAGTACTTTGAGATGATATATTTTGTGAATCAGTGCTGTATATCAGAAAAATGAACTGAATTACTATTGTACTACTATCATAACATGTTTTTAATGCACTTTTATTTAATCAAAATGTGTTTTTGTTCATATATTTTTTGTAAACCTGCTAGTGATCCAGACAAGAACATCTAGTTAGAACAGCTTTGTTGAGAAACTGATTTTAAGGTCATAAACACTGACTGAGCCACACATTGTTGTTCATCTTTAGGAAACACATTACAATCATTAAAAAAAGAAACACTCCGGTCTGTGAGCAGTCAACGCCTTTATGTCATCCTGTTTGTTTGTGTGTTACCCTAATTAAACATATAGGAGATTTAAATAGTTAATAAAGACGATGGTGTATTCACACCACACTCTATGTAGTACTGATTCTGAATTTTTTGAAAGCGACTAGTCTGAACGGTCATGTCGCATTAAATCCGCCTCCTACGTCACTGATCAGCGGAGGTGAGCGTCGTGTCAGGACGTTCCTGATGACAAGCGCTGACAGAGGGATACAGGGGTCTGTGGGACATCCTGTCAAGTTTTGGAATTAAAAATACAAGAAAGCATGAGAACGGGAGGTGCTGCTGGAGTGAAGCGTCTCTCCGGTCTCTGTCTCCGTGAGAGCTGGGCGGGGGTTCTCTGTGAATGAACTTAATTTACCACATCAGCTGGTCCACTGCTCACCATGACTGTGTTCTGCGGTGTTGCTTTAGAAGCGACTGCACGCGCCCAGTAAATGTGTGAATCATGCGCGTCAAGGACTTGGGTTTAGACGGGTCCTCGGTACTACCGGCACCTACGAAATCTTGGTACCGTGACGTTTACATTTCTGTAGTACCGTGTTGGTACCGAAGTACCGGTTCTTTTGACAACACTAGTTGCAATACCACCTCTAAACACTAGATGTCGCTATAATGTCCGTGTTCGATATTCAACCTTTAATAGTTTCCACAAACATTCCTCACTCAAGGCAAATTCTCATAATGTTTAAATATTTGATACCAAACACGTATAGAAAATCGTTTTAACTGATCAAACTACTTCTGATTAGGAAATAGAACAAGATCTTCCTTCTTCTTTTATTTCAGCTTCATAAAGTTTCTGTATCAAGTCACTCATTTCAGTCTCATGAGTGTTTTGCAGTTTTACCCTTTCGGCCTCAGTTTCCACTTTCATCATTTGTTCTTCGTGTTTTATCAGTAAATCTCTGATAGCTTTGAGATTTTCACTCTTCTTAGAAACACATTTGACTAACCTATGGATGTCTGCTCGGTGTTCATTCCTCTGTTGTTGTTCTTTGTGTTCTGCCAGAGCCTTTAACAGGTCGTACTTCTCATCTTTCTCTTTCAGTTGTTTCTCATGTTCATCTTTCTGAGCTTCAAACTCTTTCTTGCACTTGTCTTTAAACTCGTTGTGCTCCTCAGCTTCTTCTCTAGCTTTCTCTTCATATTCCTTCTGCAGATTCATCAGTTTTTCCTCTAATTCCTTTCGTTTTTCTTCTTCCTGTTTTCTTCTGATTTGATCCTCCTTATTTCTTTCTTCTTCATATCGTTGTTGTTCTTTCTTGTACTGCTCCTCGAGTTCTCCCAGTTTTCTTTCCTCCTCCTGCTTCCTCTTTTCCTCCTCTTGTTTTTGTTTTTCCCACCAGTCTTTACGTTCTTTCTCCCAGGCCTCTTGGACTTTTCTGGTGTCTTCTCTGGTCTTTTCCAGCTCTATGTTCACACTTTTCTTTTCTTCTTTCTCTGATTGAATTTGTTTGTCCAGATCTTCCAGTTGTTTTTTCAGACTCTGTCGATGATTTTCTTCCTCTCTTTCATTCCTTCTGTTCTCTTTTTCTCTCTCTTCCTGTTCTTTCTGTCTTTGTTCCTGTTCTTTATTGATCACTTCCTTCATTTCCTTCAGTTTCGTCTCTGCTTCCTGTTGAAGTTTTTCGTTCTGTTCCTCCATTATTTTTTTTATTTCTTCCATCTCTTCCTCGTGTTTCCTTTCAAGTTCCTCCTTCTCTCTCTTCATCTCTTCCTCCTTCTCTTTGAGGATTCTCTTCATCTCTTTCCTGATTGCAGCTTCAGCCTCCTGCAGCATCTCGTTGGTGTAACAGCCTCCTCCGTTCTCCTTCACCATCATGTCGATCTTCTTTATCAGCTCGCTGACTTGAGTTCGGTTATTTTTAACACAGTTATTAAACACGTGGAATCGTCCTCCACAGTCGGAGATCAGCTTCTTAAATGAATCATCACAGTTTTCAATGTACTCCTCAACAGACTCATCATCATTCTCCAATCTGTCTCCATTTGTGAAAAGAATAATGGTGAACTTTGCTGAGTCTTTCCCAAAACCCTCTCTGATCAGCTTTAACGAGTCCTTCTCTTCTGGAGTGAATCTTCCGATCGGTAACACCAGCAGGAAGACGTGTGGTCCAGGAGCCAGGAGACTGATGCATTTGATCATCTCATCCTGAACTTCTTCATGAGACAGAGATGAATCAAACATCCCAGGAGTGTCGACGACAACAACAACAGAACGACCGTCTACTTTGCTTTGTTCTTTCTGACAACATTTAGTGACAGATTTTTGGCCTGATTTTGCTTTAAAAACTTTTTTTCCTAGAATCGTGTTTCCTGATGAACTTTTTCCACAGCCGGTTTTTCCAAGCAGCACAATCCTCAGACACTCAGAGCTCTGCTTCACTTCATCCCCTACATTATAAATAAGAAGATAGACTTTTGAAACTAACAAGTACTTTACTAGTTATTAAAACAAATGCTCTTACCTTTCAGAGAATGGGCTTCTTACCTGTCGTCTGTGTTTTTAGTTCCTTAAGTTCAGCCTGTAGCTGTGATTTCTCCTCCATGTGGCCGTGGGCTAAAGTTTTAGACGTATAACAGCAAGGTTTCTGTCTGGATGCAATGTATTTCTCCACAGTCTCCAACAGATCTGGGACCTGCTGCTGGTTCCTGATGTTGAGAACAACAGATCTTCCTCCACAGCTCTCACAGAGCTCCTGGATGTCTCTGCTTCCTCTGATGAAGTCAACAACAGTTGCAGCTGCAGGATCTGATTCCACAGTGAACAGAATCATGGTGAAGTCGTCCACTCGAGAGTTGAACGTGTCCTGGATGGTCTGTAACTCTCCCTTGTCTTCATCAGTGAGGGGACCCACAGGTAGGACCAGGATGAAGGCATGGACACCCTCAGGATCACAGAGGGAGATACACCTGAAGGATTCCTCCATCACTTCCTGCTGAGCTTTTCCATACAAGGCAGGCAGCTCCACCAGAGAAAGCCAACATCCACACACCTCTCCCTGGTTTCTAACACACTCTGATGAGCTGGAGACTGGGCCCAACCTGGTTTCTCCAAGAACAGCGTTCACAACTCGAGTCTTTCCAGATCCTTTTCTACCAAACAGAACCAAGTTCAGAACCGGTTTGGGTTTGTCAGACAGAGGAATAAAATCCACTTCTTCATGTATGGTTAAATATCCTCCTCTGCTGTCCCAAAGGATATTTTCCATTTTTTGTCTTAATTGTTGGAGTTCATGCTGTGATGTTTCCTTTCTGTCCAGATTAACTCTCTGATGTTTTTGTTTGCAGTCTTGGATCAGTCGGTCCACAGAGGGATTGTCTACCTCCTCCTCATGAGTTAAGATGACCATCGAATATCTGAAAACATCTGAACCAAACAAACTCAGGATGAACTTCAGAGTTTCTCTGTTTTCATTGGTGAACTCAGACGGTTTCAGTAGCAGCAGCAGAACATTTGGTCCAGGAGAACAGAGACTCACACAGTTCTTCATCTCTCCTCTCGCCGTTTCTACAGACAGACTGAAGAAGTCTGGAGTTTTTATCACTGTTACTGGTTTCCAGTCCCACTGTCCTCTGGCAGACACACACTGTTTAGTAGACAAAATTCTTGGATTGTGAAACTCCTTATTTCCTACGAGGACGTTTCCCAGTGCCGACTTCTTCTCTTCACTTTTCCCAAACAACACGATCCTGAATTGTTCTGCTGCAGGAAAAACATAAACAAATATTATTACATTTCTTTAGATTCCTGTCAAACATGTTTTTAAAAAATTGTCTCAAAAGCAGTTTGGAAACGGTATTTCAGTCTATCATGTTTATAATTTAATCATAAGAATTTATCCATCCATCCATCCATCCATTCATTCATCCATCATCCACCCATCATCCATCCATTGATCCATCCATCCACCCATCATCCATCCATTGATCCATCCATCCACCCATCATCCATCCATTGATCCATCCATCCATCCATTCATCCATCCATCCATCCATCCATCTATCCATCCATCCATCCATCATCCATCCATCATCCATCCATCCATCCATCCATCCATCATCCATCCATCTATCCATTGATCCATCCATCCATCCATTCATTCATCCATCATCCACCCATCATCCATCCATTGATCCATCCATCCATTCATCCATCCATCATCCATCCATCCATCTAGCCATCCATCCATCTATCCATCCATCCATCCATCATCCACCCATCATCCATCCATCCATCCATTGATCCATCCATCCATCCATCATCCATCCATCCATCTAGCCATCCATCCATCTATCCATCCATCCATCCATCCATCCATCCATCCATCCATCCATTGATCCATCCATCCATCCATTCATCCATCATCCATCTATCCATCATCCATCCATCATCCATCCATCCATCCATTGATCCATCCATCCATCTATCCATCATCCATCCATCATCCATCCATCTATCCATTGATCCATCCATCCATCCATCCATCCATCCATCATCCATCCATCCATCCAGCATCCATCCATCCATCATCCATCCATCCATCCATCCATCATCCATCCATCATCCATCCATCTATCCATTGATCCATCCATCCATCCATCCATCCATCCATCCATCATCCACCCATCATCCATCCATCTATCCATTGATCCATCCATCCATCTATCCATTGATCCATCCATCCATCCATCCATCATCCATCCACCATCCATCCATCCATCCATCCATCCATCCATCCATCATCCATCCATCCATCCATCCATCCATCCATCCATCTATCCATCCATCTATCCATCCATCCATCAATCTATTGATCCATCCATCCAGCTAATTCACCAGCTCCGGTGGCCTAGTGGTAGAGTGTCCGCCCTGGGACTGGGAGATCGGGGTTCGAATCCCGGTCGGGTCATACCAAAGACTTTGATAAAAATGGGACCCAATGCCTCCTCACTTGACACTCAGCACTAAGGGGTTGGATTGCGGGGTTAAACCACCAAATAAGTTCCCAAGCGCGGCCATGTCTGCAGCTCACCACTCCCCACGGGGATGGGTCAAATGCGGAGGACAATTTTCACCACACACCAGTGTGTGACAAACTGATGGCTTTAATGGCTTTAATCTTTAATCCATCTATCCATCTATCCATTCATCCTCCATCCATCCATCATCCATCCATCCATTCATCTATCCATCCATCCATCCACTTACCAGTACCTTGACCAGGGCTCTGATTAGATCTTGTTTCCTGGATCTTTCTCATCCTCTCTTCAGTATTTCTAGGTAAATCTTCCAAAACCTCTTTGAAAACATCACAGCTCACATGTTCTCCTTTCCTTTCCAACATTTCACCAACAACTGTTAACAGATCTTCTCGTTTTAAGTTCTTTAACATCTTTGTGTCTCGACTTTTCTGGATTATATCTCTCAAAGTTGGATGTTGCACATATTGATCAACGGAACCAGAACATTCTTCTCTGGTTGATGTTATCAGAACCAAAGAATGGTCAAAGGTTTGATCACCAAAGTGGTGAAGAACTGATTCTAGTCTTTGTTGGTGTTGAACAGTGAAGTCTTCAGGCTTCAGAACCAACAGGAACAGATGAGGTCCAGGACCAGAGAGACTCACACAGGTCTCTACATGAGCAGTCAGGTCTTCCAGTGAAACGTCAGGATGGAGCAGATCTGGTGTGTTGATGATGGTGACTCTTTTCTCTTTGACATGTTTTGTGATTCTGAGACAACAGCCTGGTTCTTCCTCAGAGGTGACTTTGGTCTTTCCCAGTAAGAAGTTCCCCACTGAGCTCCTCTCAGTCCAGTTGTTTCCCAGTATAACAACCCTCAGCTCAGACACTGGAGAGGAATGAACAACGGTTATTTACACACAAGTCATGGAGTCGCCTTGTTTCAGTTACCTGACCCCGTGTGGTGTTTGCACCTGAAGGGACCCGTTCCTACACTGTCTTGTATATAGTAGCCATTTCTCTAATAATTGTCTCCCTATATTATTTTATTGTGCTTATTTCTTCAATTTCCTAATGTTGTGATTTCTCACACATTTGGCAATAAAATCGTTCTGATTCTGATGAATCATTTATACAAGAACTTTTGTTATATCATCCACAGATTCTGGAGGTTGTGTAGAAATGATTCATTTTGTTCAGGAGACTCTACTCAGCAGATTCAACCTGTCAGCTGGAGGTTTCAGTGGTTCTGGTCGTGTGTTGGTTCTCTGTCACATGATGAACATCTTGTTTTCATCCTTGAGTAGCTTCTGGATTTTTCTCAATACATTTTATCTCCTCGTAGCTCTGAATCAAGAGCTTCATAGTTCCACTCCTCAGTTGAACTCTTTTGACATTTTTATTTATTCAATTAATCAGGATTCTTCGCAGTGGAATCAATAAAGTCTTATCTTAATATTTTTAGCTTTGTGCGCCTACCAGGGGCGATTCTAGGATCAGAGGTTTAGGGGTGCTGAAGCACCCCCAAAAATGGGCTAAAAACGCCCATGGCGCCTACACTCATTAATCCAATGTGCCTGCTGGTGGTGGTCGGAGGGACATCTGTCAGTGTGCCCCAGGACAGTTGTGGCTACATTGTAGTTTATCATCACCAGGGTGTGAATGACTGTGTTGTAAAGGACCTTGGGGGGTTCCAGGACTCTAAAAGGCGCTATATCAAATATAGGCCATTTACCTTCATGATCGAAAGAAGTATTTACTTTAGGTTATTTATTAGTGAAAAATATGTTTGACTAATAATTTATTAAATTTTTTTTTTCTTGTAACTTCACTCATGAGCAACAACAAGGTGCGACTCCTGCAGCGGAGTGTCATCCTCATTTAAACTCAGACCAACGGATGGATAGAAATAAGAATGACATCATTACAGGTCAGGTTTTATTTTGTTTTATTTTTTCATGTTAACAGTGAACAAAACAGCGTTAAAAAGAGAAAAGTGTTCTAGATTCTCCTCCATCATTAAAGGGATATTCCACCCAAAATTGAAATTTTGTCTGTTGACACATTTCCCAGAGTTAGATAAGTGGGGGAAAAACTATTTGTAACCAGCCACCTGGCTGTACTCCTTTAGCTTTAGCTTAGCATAAAACACAGTAAGTGAATGGATCCGACTAGCATTGTGAGTAAAAAAGTCCTTAAAATCACTCAGTAGTGATCCCAATTCTGCTTGGTGACCTAAATAATCACACTGACTGCAAGCAAAAACAATTAGAACCATAAAGGAATCACAGAAGTAATTTTAGACTTGGAACTACTTTATGACAAATCACATCTGTAAGCCTCCGCTGATTTTTATTAAATCAGAATCAGAAGGGTTTTATTGCCAGATGTGTGAGAAATCACAACATTAGGAAATTGCTGCAGTACTTGGTGCAAAAAGAAAGATAAAAAATAAGAGATAAGCAAATATAAGAAGTAATAATATACTCATGATAAAATAATTAATATAAAGTGTCAATAATTAGAGAAGCAGCTACTATATACACAGTGCAGGTACTAATCAGAGTGGATCAGCTTCAGGTACAAACACAACACCGGGTCATGTGACTGGGACCAAGCGACTGGAGTGGGCAGCCCTAGGATTGACATTCATGAGTCCAACAGCAGAGGGGAAGAAACTGTTCTTGTGGCGAGAGGTTCTGGTCCGAATGGATCTGAACCTCCTGCCAGATGGGAGCGGGTCAAAGAGACAGTGTCCAGGGTGAGTCGGGTCAGCTGTGAGCCGACCTGCACGCCTCAATGTCCTGGAGGTGTACAGGTCCTGTATGGAGGGGAGTTTGCAGCCAATGACCTTCTCAGCAGAGCATACAACACGCTGCAGCCTCTTCTTGTCCCTGGTGGTGGCTCCAGCGTACCACACGGTGATTGAGGAGGTGAGGATGGACTCGATGACTGCGGTGTAGAACTGCCTCATCCACTGTGCTGGCAGGTTGAATTTCTTCAGCTGCCTCAGGAAGTTCATCCTCTGCTGGGCCTTTTTTAGGATGGAGGTGATGGTGGGCTCCCACTTGAAGTCTTGGGTGATGGTGGTGCCCAGGAAGCGACATGAGTCCACCATCTTGATGGGAGTGTCAGACAGGGTTATGGGTGGGAGGGGGGCTGTGTGCTTCCTAAAGTCCACAACAACCTCAGCTGTCTTCTGGGCGTTTAGCACCAGGTTGTTGTGGCTGCACCAGGACACCAGCCGTTCCACCTCCATTCTGTAGGCAGACTCATCCCCATCTGAGATGAGTCCAATCACGGTGGTGTCGTCTGCAAACTTGATTAGTTTGACAGACTCGTGGTTGGAGGTGCAGCTGTTGGTGTACAGGGAGAAGAGCAGAGGGGAGAGAACACAACCCTGAGGGGAACCGGTGCTGATGGACCGCAGGTCCGAGAAATTCTTCCCCAGCCTGACTTGCTGCTTCCTGTCTGTCAGGAAGTCAGTGATCCACCTGCAGGTTGGGTCAGGCACGTTCATCTGGGACAGTTTGTCTTGAAGGAGGTCTGGCAGGATTGTGTTGAAGGCAGAGCTGAAGTCCAGGAACAGGATCCTGGCGTAGGTACCCGGGGAGTCCAGATGCTGCAGGATGAAGTGTAGAGCCATGTTGATGGCATCATCTACAGACCTGTTGGCTCTGTAGGCAAACTGCAGGGGGTCCAGGAGGGGGCTGTGAGGGTCTTGAGGTGGGGGAGGACCAGGTGCTCAAATGACTTCATGACCACAGATGTCACAGACTTCACTAATCAACAATACTTTATGATGGTTTAGCTATTCAGTTAGATCAGAGGTTTAATATTTTAAGAGCTAATTATTTAGAGTTCAAGGTCATGTTTATTTTTCTAGCACATTTAGAGCAGCTCAAGACAACCCAAAGTGCTGCAAGAACAGAAAATAATGCATTCATTTAATTTATATTAATGGAATGCCTTTTGAAAACCACAATCAATACAAACGAGGTAAAGCAGAGGACTTAAAATGCACAAGAATAACAATAATAATAAAACACAGATAAGAACAAAAGAACACAAAATAAATTAGGATAAAACAAATAAGCTGCTCAAGTCAACCTTCCTTAAAGCAGCATTCCGCATCTTTGCAGTTATATGGTCTCTGTCACCCTCTAGAGGCTTGCTGCGTAACGTCACTGTCGTAACATTAAATCTCTCTCTGGGGCATAAGAGGCATGTTTACATTCCTAATGTCAGGCAAAACAACGAAAACAAACTTTTCCACCTCCACACATTGAATAAATAGTTTTATCAGGACTGTATAACAACTTTATGCCCAACCAAACACAATAACCCTGGTGAAATCATTTATTACTTACCTAGCCATTAGCAGCACGGCTAGGTCAGAGTCCGTAGTTCATGCTGTTCTTTCTAAAAGAGCTCTCCAGCGAGGAAAAGACGGCCCAATAATAACTCTGGTCTTTGCTCTTGCTCTATCACGTTCTTCTTTTCTTTTCCTAGATTCCTCTGATACGGGATTTCTAGCTTTCTTTGGTGAATCTGCCACTGCTACAGCAAGTCTACGTTATACAATTATGGCAAGCCAAAGGGATAAAAAAATGCACGTTCTAAACTCGCATTATGCGGACATAACACACGTTTAGAACATGCGCTTTTTTTATCCCTTTGGCTTGCCATATGGTGCCGTAAAATGCTGCAAATACTGTTTCCTCCTTTTTTTACCATGAAAATCACAATAAAGTGATGTGTGTAGAACTTACTGTCAGGTGGCATGAAAAACATACTGCCTCTGCGCAGCGGCTGAGTTGGAACTAGAAGAGAAAAGAAAATGAAGTGTTATGGAAAGTTAATTAAAAGCTAATTTTACAGAGTTTATTTTGAGCTGGTTGGACTCAAGTTCAAATAAATGCTCCGCTCCGAGCTGCTGCTTTAGGCTCCCAGAGCTCAGCTGAAGACGAGAGGGGATCAGGTGTTCTCAGTAGCAGGACCTAAACTATGGACCACACTTCCCTTATCTGTTAGGTTCTCTTCATCAGTGGTTTTTAAAATGAGGCTGAAGACGTACTTTTATTATCTGTCTTTTAACTCTGTGGGTTAGCTGTTGCTGATATTTTATATGATCTTACCCTGTTGGTGTTGTCTGTTTTATTTTGTTACTGTACAGCACTTGGTGGCATGCTTCATGCCTGTAAGGTTCTTTATAAATAAAGGCTGAGCTGAGTTGATCCAGAACTCTCCAACTCTGCTCCTGGAGAGCCGGTGTGCAGCATGTTTTTATTATTTCCCTGCTCCAACACACCTGATTTTAATCAGAACAGGTAATTCATTTAGAACTCAGGTAAGGTTGTGTTGCTTCCATCCTTATTCAAAATAAAGCCTTGAGTAAACCAGAGAGGCGTTTGCAGAGCTCACTGTTGGGAGGCAGGATGTTGATGCTGCTTTTCTGCAGCAGCTGAGTTAGAAATGGAAAAGATAAAAAAAAAGAATCAGATGTTTGAACAAACTGGCTCCTCTCGATGTGGAGGAGCAGCGGGTCTACTCTGAGCCCCTCCTGGATGACCGAGCTCCTCACCCTATCTCTAAGGGAGAGCCCAGACACCCTGCAGAGAAAACTCATTTCGGCCGCTTGTATCCATGATCTCATTCTTTCGGTCACTACCCAAAGCTCGTGACCATAGGTGAGGGTAGGAACGTAGATCGACCGGTAAATCGAGAGCTTCACTTTCTGGCTCAGCTCTCTCTTCACCACGACAGACCGGCACAACGCCCGCATCACTGCAGATGCAGCACCAATCCGTCTATCGATCTCACGCTCCACCCTTCCCTCACTCGTGAACAAGACCCCAAGATACTTAAACTCCTCCACTTGGGGCAGGACCTCGTCCCTGACCTGGAGAAGGCATTCTACCCTTTTCCAACTGAAGACCATGGTCTCGGATTTAGAGGAGCTGATTCTCATCCCAGCTGCTTCACACTCGGCTGTGAACTGCTCCAGCGAAAGCCGGAGATCACGTTCTGATGAAGCCAACAGGACCACATCATCTGCAAAAAGCAGAGACCTGATCCTTAGGCCACCAAAACGGATCCCCTCACCACCTTGGCTGCACCTAGAAATCCTGTCCATAAAAGTTATGAACAGAATCGGTGACAAAGGGCAGCCTTGGCGGAGTCCAACTCTCACCGGAAACGAGCCCGACTTACTGCCGGCAATGCGGACCAAGCTCTGACACTGGACTAGTGTCCCTTTAAAGGTTTCCCACAAAAGACGTGAGGAAGAAGTGTGAGGTGTCCTTAAAAAGAGAAAGCTTCCTGAAGCTGATTTATTATGATTAGAACTGGGCTGTATCAGACTGAGACTCAGAGATGGAGTTTATTCCATCTTCAGCTTCCTGGTTCTCTTTCAAAGAGTAAGTGTATCAGGCCATCAGCATTCACAAATGTACATATCCTTTAATCCATCACAAGGCAGAGTGTAATACTTATCCCCACATACCTTGTCTTGATGTCATTTCTTAAAAAATAATTTATTTTAATAAACTAAATAAGGATCATATCTGGATGCCCCAGAGTTTTCACAGCACCAGGGGGCCACTGATGTCAACTGAGAACCACAGGTGTGTACTATAAACAGTTTATTACTTTCACATATTATACTTGTTTGTTTTAACCAGAAAAGTGCAGAACTACATCCAGAAGAGCTGAAGAGAGGATTTAAAGCAACATTCCCCAACTTTTACACCTTTATTATGCTTTTTTGTAAAGTTTTTGAGTCATACTATCATCTATTATGTTCATTTTCATACCTGTGATAGTGTTGGGGGTCCCCACGTCTGTTTACTGCGCTATAGAGTTTTAGAGCTTCGGGTAGCCGCAGGATGTACTGATCATAGATATCATATATATCACTAGATGCCTTACCCGCGCTCTTCGTCGATTGGACGAACGTCCATACGTGGCGGCCATCTTACCTCGGACAGCTGCCCCCTTTCGTAACATTGGTGTCAATGGTGAATGTACTATTTAAATAACTCTAACTTGCTCAATTTTCAACCGATTTTCAAACGGTTTGGTTTGTTATAAACGCCAGAGATGTGGCTGTGAAATATGACGGATTTGGCCCGTTAATTTATAAATGTTAAAGTATGTCCTATCAAGCCTATGTGCTATAAGGATTGTAATAATGCAACCCGCTTGTAAATCCGTTAATATTTCATTAACTTAATTGTGTTTTTGTTTAAGTTGTTCACTCACCTTCCATCTGCTACCATTGAGACCGGAACGTAAGCTGTCCGAGGTAAGATGGCCGCCGTGTATGGACGCTGTCGACTCCCAGTTAAGGCATCTAGTGATATATATGATATCCATGGTACTGACTGGGTGTCGTTTTACGGCAGAATATGGCAAGCCAAAGGGATAAAAAAAGCGCGCGTTCTAAACACGCATTATGTCCCTTTGGCTTGTCATAATTGTATAACATAGACTTGCTGTAGCGGCGGCAGATTCACCAAAGAAAGCTAGAAATCCCTTATCAGAGGAATCTAGGAAAAGAAAAGAAGAACGTGATAGAGCAAGAGCAAAGATCAGAGTTATTATTGGGCCGTCTTTTCCTCGCTGGAGAGCTCTTTTAGAAAGAACAGCATGAACTACGGACTCTGACCTAGCCGTGCTGCTAATGGCTAGGTAAGTAATAAATGATTTCACCAGGGTTATTGTGTTTGGTCGGGCATAAAGTTGTTATACAGTCCTGATAAAACTATTTATTCAATGTGTGAAGGTGGAAAATTTTGCTTTCGTTGTTTGCCTGACATTAGGAATGTAAACATGCCTTTAATGCCCGAGAGAGAGATTTGATTTTACGACAGTGACGTTTCGCAGCAAGCCTCTAGAGGGCGACAGAGACCATATAACTGCAAAGATGCGGAATGCTGCTTTAAACATAACCCCCCACACACACACACACCACTGTGTGACATAGTTTCAGAACATTATATAATAATAATTATTATTATTATTATTATTATTATTTTATATTATATTATATATATAATATAATATAATATAATATAATATAATATAATATAATATAATATAATATAATATAATATAATATAATATAATAATAATACGTTTGTTATATAAATGAGTAAAACAGGACTGGACTCACCACAAACTGCAGTTGCCATTTCGAGTTCTGATGAAAGTCTCAGAAACTGATTTCAGCTGCAGGAAAGAAAAAAAGGCCTAAAAGATCACATAAAAACTGGATATGTGTTAAACTAACTCATCCTTTGAACAGAATAAACTTGCTTTCTTTATTCGGTCTCTCTGGGCGTGTGAGCAGATGTGTGCCGTTTCACCATCTAGATGAGAACAGAAGCTTCAGTAACCAAATCAGTTCTGATGTAACTGAGATCCACTGATTTAACTCTTTAAATCTGTTCAACAGAACAAGTTACAGAGTTTATAAGATCAGATTATTCAAAAACGAATGTTTATTAAAGACAAAGTTTGTTAGAAATCACAATTTTATCACAATATTTTATAACTGATGAATGTTTGAAGTTTCTTCTGGTAAAATAATAAGTGTATTTAATTCATACATTAACGCTAAAGTATGACTTCTATCACATCTTATTATCACTGATATTTGCTTATTTTTTATATTATCTTCACTGGATGAGATCAAATCTTCATCCATGGCGGGAGTTTCGTGTTTCCACTTGAACGTCATCTGCAGCCGCTCCATTTCTGGCACGTTAAAATAACATTGTTCTTCTAAACAGTGTTTAATGAGCCTGCTTCGTGGCTGCATGGTGCATTCACGTACAACTCTTTCATCTCAAAAAGAGACTACTCCAGGTATAATTAATACTGTAAACAACACAGCAGTCAGCTCCAATCGGGTTTAAACTTGCAGATTTACAGAATGTGAGTTTCCAAAATCACCAAGATTCCTCGCAGGAAACAAAATATTTCATCTGTAATTTAAAAATTGCAAAAATTCTTTTATTGTGAAATTTTCTTTGATTTTCACCTGCTGAACAATGGGTTTCATGACACTAAATATAATGAAAAAAGTCATAGTTTCTTTTAATTATAAGTTAAAAGATTCTGGTTTCATCAAGCAAACAGATGAAGCTTTAGTCTTTGTCTTTTCAAATCATTTATTTACATGACTGCTCTTTATTACTTGAACATGGAAATTGCTTTTATTAAAAGGATAATTAAATGTACTCACAGTGATAAAAACAATAAACATTAATCACAAATATGTTTCATATTGTAAGAATAAAAAAAGATTGTCAGATAAACTGGGGTCTCTAAATCAGGGGTGCTCACAGATCGAGATAGTAGCACAGGTCTTCATTGCCATAAATAATATTGCTGTAGTCGCCACACCAAAGGAAAAAATCCACCACCGTATCAGCTCATACATCAGGCTTCCACACACCCGTAAGTTGGTGACTCTCCTAATTTTATAACTAAGCACTTTCAAACCTCCCACCCCGGTGAAGCTGCCAATTCATTGCTAACTATTCATTTCAAAGGTAGTTCCCCAAATAAAAAAGTGTGTGTGTGACTAGTTGTGTTTGTGTGTGAGCCCCTGTCATTGACTGGAGACCTGTCCAGAGAAGGCTGTCCCCCACTTCTCACCTGATGACGGATGGAAACTCCCCAGCTCCCTGAGACCCTGCTGAGAATGAAACTAAATTTGGAATGATGGATGTTCCACAGAGGAAATCATTAAAGACAAAGAGGTTTTTGCAAAAAGATTGTCAGGAAGTTTCACTTGTCTACTGGAGTTGTGAAATGCATTGATTGTACTGCTCCTTTAACTGAGAGCCAGTACTTTGTTGTCACCACATGAGGTGCAGGAACTTGTGCTGCACCACCCCGTGGGGGGAGTGTTTATTTTGGGGGCCTACAGTGGAGAGGCAGGCCTTATCTGGTGCGTCATTCTTCAAATAAAAAGATTAAATGAAAGTAAAGATATCAGACTCTGAACTGTTTCTCTTTTCAGTTCTGTGATTTTGATGCTGTGATGACTCAAAGTGAGTCATCGCTGGAGCTGCAGATATAAACAATCAGTCTCAAAATAAGGCTCATACAAAAATCATATGCACACGGTTCATACTATAACTCAAATAAACACTGGAGATATCCTGCTAAAGGAAACAGCAACACTGTGATCTGACTTCTGTAACCTGACCTCCTTTAACATGGTGGAAGAAAACGCTTCTGCTCTGGTGAAATAAATCACGGAGCCTGTTTACCTGCTGCTGGTGTCCAAATAAAACTGAAGTCTGAAGCTCACCCACATCCAGGAGCTGAGTTATTACCTAGATCTGATTTTAAGTTTGTATTTATTTACTCACCGTGTCGTTTCAAAAGTGAACGTAAAAAGGAAAGTCCCAGGAGTCAGGACCACCCGATATTTGTTGTTCAACCAAAGGGAGTGCGTCGTTTGGAATCGTGGTCTTCCCTCCCTGCAGGGTTTTCTGTCTGCAGCCAGATCTTGAGGAGGACAAAAATGTGAACGTAGCTCTATAATAACATTCTGTCCTGTTTTACAACAAACCAGCTCCAGTTTCTTTTATATAAGAACCCGAAAAAAACATCAAATGTGAAATTTTAATACATCTTGTTGCATTTATCACACTGTTGGATTGACTTTATATCTGTTGGCTCTCAAGCATTGAGGTTATCTTATTACTATAGGCTGTGTTATGCCTTCACTCTCATAGGTTAAGGCTGTTTGCAGGTTAGAACACATCTCATCATCTGTTTAAATCATTTAATCGAAATTAAATTAAAAGCTGATTATGATTTAGACCTATTTTTCACCAGTTGTCATTATTCTAGAAGAGAAACAAACCTGCTGCACACAGCTGGGCAAAATAGGGCAGATTTATTATATTTCACACACAGGATCTATGTAGCGTATGTACTCCACTTTATTAGGATAACTTCAATGCTTGAGAGCCAACAGATAAAAATAAAGTCCAACAGTGTGATAAATGCAACAAGATTTATTATAAGTTCATTTGCGTTTTTCAGTTTTTTTAAATAAAAGAAACATAAAAAACAACTAATTAGCAAAACAGGACAGAATAAGCTACTTACACTTAGCTAAGTTCGCATTTCCTTTACAAAACTCCTCAAACAGCTGTTCTGTTGGTGGCAGGAGGACAGTCTGCACGGTTTGCTGCTAAATGAAACAGCCAATCGTAGGAGAGCCCTTCTAGCCAATCAGAGGCGAGAAAAGCGGGACCTTCCATGGACATGCTACATTCCAAATCAGGCCCAGGCCGCACTAAGCGCTGCAATGTTTCAGCAGAACTTCCTGAACTGTTGCGCTTCAAAATAAAATAATAACGTTGATAAGACAGCGTAGAACTGAGCTCTAACCTGCTGGAGTTCTCTGAGAATTTTTAAAGTTTTTCTGATTGTAGGCTGTTTATGATGCTGGGGGTTAGAAAACAGCTAAGAGTAGAAATATTAAACATTCAGTTTCAGTGAATAATTATAAGTGGAATATAATTAAAATTAAATCAATAAAAGCTTAAAATGTGAAACGCAGACATTGATGAGACAAAATAAGTGAATTAAGTTTTTTTATTGTTTTTTTATTTTTATAAGTATTTTCAATGACATTCAGCTAAAAAAGGCAGGAATTCCTGATCTGGTGCAGAGAATCAGAGACGTTTTTAGTACAGGATCTGTACTTTTAAAATACAAATAATAAATCACCTGCAATTGTAAAGCTCTTTTCTGAGTCAGAGGACTCCAAGTCTGAGTGCGTACACGCGTTTGTGAATGTAAGGGTTCTCTAGAGGAATGTCCAATAATGAGTGTGAGGGGCCACAGACCTGCCCCCAAAGACCCATGGAGGAGATCCAAGCCCTGAGATCCCGAGGTCTCCCCAGAGCACGGGGACCCCAGAGAGATTTTATATGTTGCAATAAATTGTTAGATTTTACTGTTTTATATCCCGTGGCAGTTCTAGGAACAGCTAAGATACTGTGCAGAACCCTCGAGCTCCCAGGCCTCTGGTAGAGCAGGGGTTCCCAAATCAGGGGTCGGGACCCCAAATGGGGTCCCCACAAGATTACAAGGGGTCCCCATAATTTTGTCTTTGCTGAGGTTGTGAGGTTAGCAAGATTTTATTTGTAAAAATGACACTTATAAAATCCCAATAACACACCCTACAGTATAATCAGAACTCCATATAAAAGTTATAACTCTGTATGTCTTTATAAAGTTTGCAAATTATCACATTTAATGTGTTTATGCATGTAGGAGTTGGGGTTGGGGGTCCTGGCTTGTCTTGGACTAAGGCAAGGGGGTTCCCAAAGAAACAAATTTGGGAACCCCTGTGGTAGAGGACCCGAGCTGAGAAGGATTAGACAGGGGCGGTTGTATACACACCTTCAGCTCCTTTGATCCATGAATGCAAAATCAGTGAATCACTAAAACTATTGCATAAAAAAAGCAAAAACATTTAGTTTCGTGTATATTTAGAATAGAATAGAATAGAATAGAATAGAATAGAATAGAATAGAATAGAATAGAATAGAATAGAATAGAATAGAATAGACTTTATGATCCCTCAGTGGGGAAATTCACTTGTCACAGCAGCACCATCACTCAAAGGGTAATTAGAAGAAGATAAAAACAAGGATACATGTATTTACACATAGGCAGTAATCTAGTATTGTAATCTTAGATCACTAAAAAAACCACAAATAAAAGATAAAAACAAACTTGGTACCAACACTATGCAGCATACTGTAAGAGACACAGACACCAATGTGAATCTGGTATTGCACAAGTATAGAACACATACTGGATATTGCATTGGTGTTATTGTGTACCAGGATGATACCAGTACAGCTTAAACTGAGGAGTTATACACTCTTACAGCAGAGGGGATGAAAGATCTACGATAGCGCTCAGTTTTACATCTGGGATGTCTCAGTCTACCTCTGGAGGAGCTGTCCATGATCTCCACAGTGGAGTGCAGTGGGTGGGAGGGGTTTCTTAAGATGGAGGTCATCTTCCCCAGCATCCTCCTCTCACACGTCTCCTCAACAGAATCCAGTGGGCAGCCCAGAACCGAGCTAGCTTTGGTAGCTAGCTTGTTCAGTCTCTTCCTGTCTCGGTCAGAGCTGCCTACACCCCAACAGACCACAGCAGAATGAATAACAGAGCCAACAACAGAGTAATAAAAGGATTTCAGCAGCTGGGAGTTAACTCCGAAGGACCTCAGCCTCCTCATGAGATGGAGGCGGCTTTGGCCCTTCTTATACAGAGCATCTGTGTTGTGGGACCAGTTCAGTTTACTGTTGAGGTGAACACCCAGGTACTTAAAGGTGTCCACCACCTCAATGTCTGCTCCCTGGATGTTTACTGGTGAGTGAGGAGGAGTGTTTCTCTGGAAGTCAATCACCATTTCCTTTGTTTTACTGGTGTTCAAGCAAAGGTGGTTACGCTCACACCAGTCCACAAAGTCCATGATGACTGACCTGTACTCCTGGTCGTTCCCCTCAGACACACAGCCGACGATGGCCGAGTCATCAGAGAACTTCTGGAGGTGACAGCTGCTGGTGTTGTAGGTGAAGTCCGAGGTGTAGAAGGTGAAGAGAAAGGGTGAGAGCACTGTACCCTGTGGAGCTCCGGTAGGGTACAGTGCTCTCACCCTTTCTCTCTCCCTTTTCAGTTATGTATCTTAATTTGATGTTTAGATTTAATTATGTAGGCAGGCTCTGTTCACTTAGACATCTGAACTGTAGATGGAGTATTTATCTATACAATATCCTGCTGTTTCCATAGAGCTAAAACATTCAAAACTGATAACAGACTAAAACAATCACATGAATTGATTTGGATTATTTATTTCATTTTTAGGGATGGCCATACAGGAAGACATTTATTTGATGGTATCTGTATTTATTAAATCATGAATCAGCGAGTTGAACTCCTTTTAATTTCAATTTCTCATCAATCCACCAATAATACTGAGTGCAGCTACTCCTACTGCTCCTACTGCTGCTATTGCTCCCATCATTATCCCATCCTGTTGTGCCTCCTTCACCTGCAGCAGAAACCAGACACAGAAAACACAAAAGTGATCAAAGAAATTCAGAAACAGTTGTTTGTAAAATATGAGAACCTTCACCCAAAGCTGTTTGATTAAACAGAAGAGACCAAAATCAGCAGCAAATTGTGTTTCTAATCAACTATTCTTCACACTTCCACATGTAATTAACCTAAGAGTCAGAAATGGTAGAAAGAGCAGAATGAAGAGAAGGTATTGATGAAGACAGAATTGGGTAGGAAACGTCACCCTTCATGTCTGCTGGTGCTGGTCAGACAGACCGGTGGCAGCTGTGGCTACAGTGTAGCTCATCACCATAAATGTGTGTGAAGGATTTTAATGTAAAGCCCTTTAGAGTCCCTGACTTAGAGGAGCGTTATAGAAGTCCATGATGTCTACCATTATTAACCTGATCTTTGACCCACCTGTCGGCTCTCGGACTTCCCGTAGCGCAGCTCAGTAGCAAAGTGCTCACAGTTGTAGTTGATGAGGTCATACGTCACACTGGAGCCCACACGAGCACACGCCTCCTTCACAATGTCGTCATCCTTACGGGGTTTGTATTTGTCATCCAGGAGGTTGTTGATTTTCCATGGGAAACCTTCCACAACATCCTTTAGATTTTCCTTCAGCACAAAGCCCTTCTGACCCTTTACAGGCATGATGCTGGGCCCAGATCCGGCTCCTATAACAATAAATCATACAGAAATAAAACATATATATTATATCACATCACCTTTTCAGAAAACATTTTTTTTGTTTCTGTTAAGAGATTTGTGGAGAGGACTTACCAGGTGATCCAAAGTGAACAATCTTGCCTCCGCCAATATAAACAGCCCAGTGCCTGTACATACCACGATAAACCTCGATCAGGTCCCCTGGCTTTGGCTGCTTTCCATCCTTAGATCCACATAAGAAAAAAATAAAAGGAAATATATCAACACTGGTAAAGCAAAACAAACAGCTGATGGTGAGGGTGTGAGTGATATAAGAAGATGCTGCAGGAATGTAGTTCATTATATATTTTTTCTAAACTTCTAGCTGCCTCAACCGAAACTGTCCTCTTTAAAAGACTTGTGACTTCTTATGTCTTAAACAACACAATGTATACATTTAATTAAAAAATCCATTTAACTAGCCCTTTTCCTCCGCTTATCCGGAGTCGGGTCGCGGGGGCAGCAGCTTAAGGAGGGACTCCCAGACTTCCCTCTCCCCAGCCACTTGGGCCAGCTCCTCCGGGGGGATCCCAAGGCGTTCCCTGGCCAACCGAGAGGTATAGTCCCTCCAGCGTGTCCTGGGTCATCCTTTAGTTCTCCTCCCGGTTGGACGTGCCCAGAAAACCTCACCAGGGATGCGTCCTCAACTGGCTCCTCTTGATGTGGAGGAGCAGCGAGTCTACTCCGAGCCCCTCCTGGATGACCGAGCTTCTCACCCTATCTCTAAGGGAGAGCCCAGCCACTCTGCAGAGAAAACTTATTTCAGACGCTTGTATCCGTGATCTCATTCTTTTGGTCACTACCCAAAGCTCGTGACCATAGGTGAGGGTAGGAACGTAGATCGACCAGTAAATCGAGAGCTTCTCCTTGCGGCTCAGTTCTCTCTTCACCACAACAGACCGGCACAACGCACGCATCACTGCAGACGCAGCACCAATCCGCCTATCGATCTCCTGATCCATCTTTCCCTCACTCGTGAACGAGATCCCGAGATACTTAAACTCCTCCACTTGGGGCAGGACCTCCACCTGGAGAAGGCATTCTACCCTTTTCTGACTCATAAAATAAAAAAGTAAAAATTCAGCATTTTTTAAAAATCTGTCTCCTACAGTAAATAAAGTGAAGAAACTTTGTGAACAGTTGAAATAGGATTAACATGACTTTTGAGCATATTATTTGAAAATAACACGTTTACAGGCATTTATTATATAATTTAAAAAATAAACATTTTTTTTACCTTATCATTTAATTTTTCATATACATGCTCAGCCATACCTGCAAAAAATAAATGTATTTTATTCATCAATTCCTAGCGTGACACTAGCATGACACTAACATGACACAAGCATGACACTAACGTGACACTAAAATGACACTAGCGTGACACTTAAATGACCCTAGTGTGACACTGACGTGACACTAGCATGACTAACATGACACTAGCATGACACTAACGTGACACTAAAATGACCCTAGCGTGACACTAACATGACACTGACATGACACTAGCATGACACTAACGTGACACTAAAATTACACTAGCATGACACTAACATGACACTAGCATGACCCTAAAGTAACACTAAAATGACACTAGCGTGACACTAGCATGACACTAACATGACACAGACAAAAAGCAGACAATGGGCAGAGGTGGGTATAAATACACTGAGGAGGTGAGTGGAAACAAGGAACAGGTGTGATGATTATTGATTAGTTGCTGGTGTAAATGATTAATAGGTCACTGGAAAAGAAACTCAAGGCTGCAGGGAGAAACAGAAATATGGACTAACTGAACATAACTACAAACAAACAGAAAATAAAACACTAGAAATGAATAAACAGAAAACAGGAGTGCAATAAATAAAACAAATAAAATAAAATTCACACTGACACACTTTGTCACCATGAAACCCTAGATGAGGAAACCTCCGAAAGTCTGCAGGTCAACATGGATAAACTCTACCAAAGTCTCATCATGGATAAAGAAAAGCCAGCAACATTTACCTCAAAGAGGACCCAATTCTAATTTTACCATAAAAGGACGCCAACACTAGTAGATTATTTTCTTTCTTGATTGCAAAATTACTTGCAAATTTGTCTCTAGAGGCAGATGGTTTCTGTGCATACATTTGTGATAAGAGCAGATAAGAGGATGGACTCACGAAACATGGAGAAGGACATGCTGATGATTTGATGAGAGGGTTGAGTTTGGTGAATCTATTAAAAAAGAAAATTCATGTTAAGTATGAAAGATTAATCACGTATATAAATAAACATGTTTTGTGTATTTTAACTAATGTAGGTTTAAAAAAGCTAATCTTACACACTTTCAGGGAGATTGCTGGTGTTCTACTACTGTTAGATATAGTTCAACAGTAAAGATAAGACCAGCCGGTGACATCACCCAAAGTGGGCGGACTCTTTTAGAAACAGTAAGTCCTCTTAACTAGACCGATTCTTTATAGCTATATAGGTAAGTAAACGCACACACACACTTATACACACACAGTATATATACAGTATGTATATATATACATTTATATATATACATGTATGTATATATATATATATACACACATACATATAAACATATATACGTGTATATATACACGTATATATGTGTATATATATACATATCTATGTATATATACATACATATCTATGTATATATTCATACATATTTATGTATACATATCTATGTATATCCATGTATATATACATATGTAAATACATACATACATACATATGTATATATATGTATGTATACATACATATCTATGTATATATTCATATATGCATAATGTACATATATATAAATACATATATATGTATATATGTATTTATATATATGTACATATATACATACATACATATGTATATATATGTATACATACATATCTATGTATATATGCATAATGTACATATATACATATATGTATATATACAAACATACATACATATGTATATATATGTATGTATATATACATATATGCATAATGTACATATATATGTATATATGTATTTATATATATGTACATATATACATACATATGTATATATATATGTATACATACATATCTATGTATATATGCATAATGTACATATATAAATACATATATACATATATGTATATATACACATACATATATAATAAACTGCTTAATTCTTATCATTAGAACGAAACTATTCATGTTGTTAAACAATAAAATCTGAATAAATGTTTTCTTCTCTATAAATTATCTCCTATTTTATTGCTGTCGGGTAAAAACCTTGAAAAGACAAAAAGATAAAAACATCTTTATATAATAATGAATAAGTCATGAGGTGGTTTTACAAAACTTTTCTTAAAATGTCATCCATTAAGCTCGATGTGAAAAATGACCATTAGAACAGTTTTATGTAAAAAAAAAAACAAAAAAAACAAAAACAAATGGACAGCACAAACCTGTTTCATTTATAATTATTCAGGTTTCATTAGAGTTTACTCACCTGCTCAGGGGTTCTGTCTCCCCGCACTTAAAGTGAAAGCAAAAATTCTGTCCTAATAAACTCAAACAGCACCATGAAAAATGGGTGGTTCCAGATTACTGCCCTCATAGTTGTTTATTTTTTCACTCACTGGATGTGGAACAAAATTTTTACTGGATTAAAAATGTTTTTATATTCATAATGAAACATTTTAGATGCAGACTTTTAATTAGTATGTGATTAAAACTCACATTAAAACTAAAGAAATGTTTTAAATCTGACATCTGGATTTAAACTCATGAATTTCTGTTTCAGTTTCACATAATTAGGTGTGACTTAATTCAACCTGAAACAGAAAGTAGAGACAGATGAAAGCAACCAGCCGGTAAACAGCCAGGAACAGAACTGAAAAGTGAAACGTCTTCAGGTCCACTTTCCTTCATCCATGACGATCATGACACAAAGATTAAAGAAAAATCCAGTTAACCTTTAAAAATGTGGCAGAAATATGAATCCACAGGAAAATACAACCAGACGCTGTAGGAAAATTATACAATGATGTATTTTATTCTTAGAACATAAACAACAAATCAGATGCTGAAACTGAGAAACAGGTGTGGAAGAAACAGGTTTAGATAGCTCCGCCCCCTGGCCAGGTCAGGTTGTGTTTTCTTATCCCTATAAAAATAAATTTTATTTAATTTGAAAACATTTGAAACAAAATAAAATGCCAGTCTGTTTTAGTTACAAGTGTAAAATAAACCTGATAACATTTTAGACTTTGGACTTCATGTCAGGTTTTCGCTTTCAGTCTGAATGTGCTGTCATAAAAGCAACCCCCCCACACACACACACACACCGTTCTCTGTACTCTGCTCGGGGCTGGAGGCTGGGGGTGGGAGCTGGACGGGTTCTGGTGGGTTGCTTTGCTCTGTGTTGGGCGGGGTGACCCACTCATCGTTACCCCAGTAAGAACGGGATCACCTCTGAGGTCCGGGAATGGTTTCAGCTTCACCTCTGTCGCCAGCATTTGTTCTTCAGCTGAGAGATAACCATTTCCAGGTAAAGCAACAGAATGATCGGTGGGTAAATGTTTACTATTACCCAATTTCCCAAACATCGTACTTTCAGGTCAAAATGAAGCTCGACGATCAAAACCATTCACTGTCGCTGAAAAACTAAACTTTGCCCACACACACACACACTTGTTTTTATATGCTTGTGTGGACCCTCCATTGACTTCCATTCATTTTTGTGACTGTATTATTCCTAACCCTAACCATAACTAATGCTGTTCTATTCCTAACCCTAACCTAAACAAAAGCTAATTCACACCATACCTCTAAAACCACATTTTAGGGTATTTTGCCATTGTGTGGACCAGCCAAATATCCCCACAATGTGAAAATGTCCACACACTACAGGTTATAAGTTAAAATTTGTCCTTATAAGACTATAAATTCAAGTACACACACACACACACATACACTACAACATCTTACACATTGGTGCAACAAATTACAGTTTTTCTCGATTGTTGAAACACTATACGCAATATTTTGAACTCAAATTCCAAAAGCATAATGCTATTTTTCCAAAAGCACACCCATTTCCCTGAACTACACACACTATCCCCCTGCTTTAACACAACACAGACGTGCTGTACAGGAAGGGCCAGAGCAGGCGCTACCTCCTGAGTAGACTGTGGTCTTTTGGAGTGAAGGAGACACTCCTGAAGACCTTCTATGACTGTGTGGTGGCACCAGCCATTCTGTATGGTGTGGTCTGTTGGAGCAGCAGCATCACAGAGAGAGAGAGGAAGAAGCTGGACAGGGTGGTCAGGAAGTCCAACTCTGTCCTGGGCTGTCCTCTGGACTGAGTGCAGGAGGTGGGTGACAAGAGGGTCCTGGCTAAACTTAGATCCATGCTGCACCACGAGTCCCACCCCCTGCAGGACCCTGTCTGCTCTGGAGAGCAGCTTCAGTGACAGACTGATCCACCCTCGCTGTGTGAAGGAGAGATACCGCAGGTCTGTCCTTCCTGCTGCTGTTAGACTCTATAATGGACACTGCTAACATGTAACACATACATTTGTAACATACCACTACAACTGTCACCACCTCTCAATACATGTGTGTTATTTACTACTACAATTATTATGTGCAATAATTATCAAACTTACAATTCAACCCTTTTTACAGTTTTTCTCGATTGCTAAGACACGTTTCTTGAAAGCTGCTCTCCCTTTCTCTAACTTGTGAACACAAAACCCAATTTTCAAGCTAAATCCCCAAAACTTCAGACTCTTCTTGCAAAACCAAACGTTCACCTCAAAACAGTTCAATCTGTGCTCAAAACTGAACTATGTTGTCAAATTGTGCCCCGAGTCAATCAAAATGACAGTGACTACTGAACAGTCACTAAACACTACGTAGAAAAATAGAAAACACAATGCTCAGGACATGAAGCTGGAGACATAAATGTTTATTGTTCACTGTAGGTGAAATGCATGTTGCAAAACAAAGATAACTGTGCATTTAGCACTTGTACAAACAAGCAGAAATCTTACAGTATGCATTTGACACTTGTGTACAGTAAGCCCATATACTAAACATGCTCACATTAAGCATTAGAAGAAATAAGACCAACCTCTATACTTTAACAGGGGGATCAGACCTAGTGCTTGAAGGCCACAGTGGCTGCATGTTTTCTGCGTGTCCCTGCTCAGACACACCTGACTCTTTATCAAGTTGAGATTCTTATTTTAACACAGAAGCAGGGCCTTCTGCTAACAAGTTTATGCTCCTCCTGAGAAGAGGCCAATGCTGAGACGTGTTTAACCACATGTCCCAGCGTTGTCCTCAGCTCTGAGGAAGGAGACAGACAGAGAGGATCTAGGTTGGTCTGGAGGCCCCACAGAAACATTTTAGTGAAGTAGATGTCATTTCCTTCATTCTAGTGATTTTTAACAGGTTGTTTTATTAGATTTGAATGATTGTTTTTAAATGAACAACTTAAACAAGTAAAGCTTTAAAAACTAAACCAGTTGTCAATGACATCAGATCAACATCAACATAAAATAACAGGTTTGGCCTGGTTTGTTATTTTGTTAGAACTCAATGGTCTCATTCAGAAATGTGATGGAGAATGAACCAAGCTCTGCTGCTGCTGAAGATTCTAAAACTAGAAAGAATCCTAAACCTCCAGTATGTTGGATGTTTGTTTTGTATTTGCTGATAATAATAATAATAATAATAATAATAATAATAATAATAATAATAATAATAATAACACCAGCAGGAGGCTGTGGGCTGGATTAGGATTTACAGTTTTTTCGATTGCTAAAACTCAAAAAGCAAAATTGAGGCACGATTTTCACAACCTCTACTTCTGTTCCCAATCGCTTGACTCAATTTATCACTACTCAAGATATCCTTATCATATTAGAACTCTGATTTTCCTCCTTTACACTCTGATGTCAATTTCACATTCCCTTGCTGTCAAAACACAGCACACAATTATCAGGTGTACACACACTTCTCACATAAATCCTCAAAGCTTCAATCAACAACACACAAATATTCAAATCTCTAAACTTTCGGGTCTGGCGAGCAATTCGCAATCAGGAACTGCAGCATGAAAGGAGGCTTGACGCTCTGTTGTGTTTGATGAGCAATGGGGAACAGAGACAACAGACAACAGAGAAGGAGAGGGGTACGTATGGGAGTAGGAGGAGGAGGAGGAGGACGGGGAAGGGGAGGAGGAGGAGGACATCGCCTGTGATGTTGACGAGGCCCTCTGGCCAGACAGAGACCGGAGGCATGATGCCCCATGAATATGCTTGAATGAGAGGGGGGGGGGGGGTGTTGTAAAATTAAAGTGTTTTGTTTCTAAATTTGTGTGTGTCTAATGTTTGTCTATGAGAGAAGTGGGCATTGTAATAGATTCAGTGTGTTCCATTTCTCTAACTGTGTTTTCAGTTTTGCTCTTCAGTGTTCTATCCATGCTTGGTAGTGTTCTGCCAAATGCTACTTGTGTTTATTCACTGAATGGTATGTGTGTCATGTGAAAATATGGCTGTGTTTACCAAATGAAACCACGTGTTCCATTTTGTTGACATGTTACAAGATTTGATGGCAGAGTTGTTTTGCAAAGGGATGCCAGGGTTTAGCAATTTGTGTGTGATGTTTGGGGTTTTGTGTTTGCAGTTTTGAAAGAAACGTATAGTTTCGACAAACGCGTTTTAGCAATCGAAAAAAACTGTAATGATAGCTACACGGCTGATGGATCTCCTTGACTAACCAGCTAACTAAGCCTCCCACCATCTGTCCTTTGGGGACATTTTGACTTTTATTATCTCTTTATGTCCATTGTGTCTCTGAGGAGCAGATAAAACAAACAACCATACGGGAGATATCTTGCTATTGACAGCGTGCGCACTGCACAGGACAGAGCATTGAAGCTCGGAGCTTGGTTGTGGGTCACATGTGCAGTAGACACGCATGATGCACAGGACTCATGCGGGTGGATTGTGTGTGTGTGTGTGTGTGTGTGTGTGTGTGTGTGTGTGTGTGTGTGTGTGTGTGTGTGTGTGTGTGTGTGTGTGTGTGTGTGTGTGTGTGGTATGTGTTTGG
>SSNS01001032.1:0-12658 GCA_006937985.1 Aphyosemion australe
AGCTGCTGCTCTGCTACAGTCTGGTTCTTCCGGATCTTCTTCCAGGTTTAATGGCGGTTGGTAACAAGGTGAGGTGAACTACCGCCACCTGCTGGTCTGGAGAGGGAACAGCTCTCCCTCTAAAGCAGGGATGATAAACTCAAATTCACTCTGGACCAAAATAAAACATGAACTGAAGCGAAGTCGCGGGTAAAACCTAACATTTATGAGAAACTGACTACAACCTTTATTGTTGAACCCAGAAAGAGTTCATTAAACTCTTTCTGGAGAGTTGGTACTTTAACTCTGATTTAGTGTCAAAAACCAACTCTTGTGGAGTTACAGTTTAACACTGGTGTTAGAGTTAATATAGTAACTCACTCTGTGGGAGTTCAGTTAGATTTTCAGGAGTTATTTTTTCCAAAATGACTCCTGCAGAGTTGATTAAGAAACACTCCTTTTTAACACTCGTGCTCTCATGTCAGGGTTACATATCAACTACATAACTCTTTTAGTGTTAAATTGGACCAACACCCCAAAATTAACACTTTTAAATTTGCTGTGAAGCTGCGTACATTTCTCGTGTTTCTGCTCATTTTTGTTAGAAATAATAACACAAGTGTGTTGACACCAGCAGCTGGAGCTCTCATCAGTCAGTCTGCTGCTGGAATCTCAGTCCCTCACTGCAGGAAACCTGCTAAAAGACCTTTTTACTGTCACTTTCAATGTTAATGACGCCACACTTCTAATATACAGGTCCTTCTCAAAAAATGAGCATATTGTGATAAAGTTCATTATTTTCTGTAATGTACTGATAAACATTAGACTTTCATATATTTTAGATTCATTACACACAACTGAAGTAGTTCAAGCTGTTTATTGGTTTAATATTGATGATTTTTAGCCTAGTGAACTAGACCAATTCTTGCTTTGCAGAGTTTGTATATACACATATATAGGATGGCTTGCCAGGCTAGATGATTTTGGCATACAGCTCATGAAAACCCAAAATTCCTATCTCAAAAAATTAGCATATCATGAAAAGGTTCTCTAAACGAGCGATTAACCTAATCATCTGAATCAACTAATTAACTCTAAACACCTGCGAAAGATTCCTGAGGCTTTTAAAAACTCCTAGCCTGGTTCATTACTCAAAACCACAATCATGGGTAAGACTGCCGACCTGACTGCTGTCCAGAAGGCCATCGTTGACTCCCTCAAGCAAGAGGGTAAGACAGAAAGACATTTCTGAACGAATAGGCTGTTCCCAGAGTGCTGTATCAAGGCACCTCAGTGGGAAGGAAAAAGTGTGGCAGAAAACGCTGCACAACGAGAAGAGGTGACCGGACCCTGAGGAAGATTGTGGAGAAGGACCGATTCCAGACCTTGGGGGACCTGCGGAAGCAGTGGACTGAGTCCGGAGTGAAAACATCCAGAGCCACCGTGTACAGGCGTGTGCAGGAAATGGGCTACAGGTGCCACATTCCCCAGGTCAAGCCACTTTTGAACCAGAAACAGAAGCGCCTGACCTGGGCTACAGTGAAGCAGCACTGGCCTGTTGCTCAGTGGTCCAAAGTACTTTTTTCGGATGAAAGCAAATTTTGCATGTCATTCGGAAATCAAGGTGCCAGAGTCTGGAGGAAGACTGGGCAGAGGGAAATGCCAAAATGCCAGGGGCCTCATTTATCATCATCATCATCATCATCATCATCATCAAATTTATTTATATAGCCTTTTAAATGCAAACAATGTTGCCCAAAGTGCTTAACAAAAAATAAAAATTAAAAATACAATAAAATGACAAAAGTCAATTAAAAACATGAAATAAAATCAGACATAAAAGAAATACAAAACAGGATAAAAACAGGATCACCCGTCAACCCAAGGTGTTAAAAGCTTTCGAATAAAAAAAAGTCTTAAGTAGCTTTTTAAAAGTAGCAACAGATGATGCTTGTCTAATATTGATTGGCAACGTGTTCCAAAGAGTAGGTGCTGCCACAGACCTAAAACCTCTTCTCTGTAGCCGCGCCCTAGGGTACCGTACTTGCATACAGATCTGTTCGTATTTCGTGCGTGGGAACGATTTTACGCATTGTGTGGTATTTACCAATTTGTACTTGTGCGTGAAAACGTTCCTAAATATAAAAACAGCTGTGACCATGCGTAGGAACAGCATCTAGTGGCAGAACGAGGGAACAGCAATTCTGAAGGTCTCAGTGATCCACGCATGTTCCTCATCCACTAATTATTTTACCCAATAAATAAATATTTTGGTGGAAAAACAGCTGTGTCACATTATTGGTGCTAAAACACCCGTGACCCACGGGAGTCTGACTGTAGAACGGCTGATTTCGTGTTATTTTGTAATCACAGTTTTTACTCTTACCATGTTTGATGTTTTAAATCATTTTGCATGTATTTATTTATTATGTTGTAATTTAATTAAATTATTTTGTCCTTGTGAAGCGCATCGTGATTTTTTGTGAGATTCGCTATATAAAAGATTGTTTCTTAACCTTATTATTATTATTGGAGGATTTAGCAGAGCAGAGTGCACTCCGGAGGGAACGGCTCTTCCGTGAGCGCAGCGCACTGATCTGATTCCAGTCCAGATTCTATTTTACAAATAAAACAACCCTCCAGAACCTCCTCTGGTCCTCGATCATACGTTGTCAAGTGTCCAGTGTTTCGATCTCGCTGTCAATAAAGTTTGTCTTTTTTTCTGGGAAGAACCAGGGAATCCCCTCCCGAACTGAGGACGTAGTGTGACCAAATATGGTTAATTGAGGGCGTTTCTGTATGTAAAAGACGATACACGGGCACGAGCTCCTGCAAGCGCACAGGTGGGATTTATCATCAGACGATTGCGGAGGAACGTGCGTACGAGAGGCCACCGCATGTTTCATAAATCAGGACATTGACTGTTCGTACACACATTCTAAATTTCATCCGTAGGAGGGAATATAGGAACGTTTCTACGAACGTTTGATAAATGAGGCCCCTGGAGACCAGTGTCAAGTACCCACAGTCAGTGATGGTCTGGGGTGCCATGTCAGCTGCTGGTGTTTGAGATTTTGGAGCGCTTCATGCTTCCATCTGCTGAAAAGTGAAGTGGAATTATATTTTTTGCCTGCTGTGCCTTTAATCTTAGAATTTAGAATCCAGTTAATCAAATATGTTAATCACTTTTCTTTCCAGGTTTATTGATACACATATGATTCATGTACTTTTATTCATCCTAAATATAGCCATGATTTATGCATGTTTACATCAAGCTTTAAGTTCCAGCTAAAAACAGGAAAGTTCTCATCCCCTGTGAAGGTCTGGTTTGGTGTCATAAAACTGTGTGCAAAGGGAGGTGAGGATTCTCTGACTTAGGGACAGATAAGACAGGAGAAAGTTTAGACCAGATGGCTCCATTCCTGGAGCCAGATACCATAAGAAATGTCTGTTATTAGGGAAACCAGAATTATGACCTTGGGAGGTACCAGGCGGTCCCAGGGACTGCAGAAGGGATATAATCTGTGTGCATGCCGTGAAACTTCAGATTCGCCATTATACGATGGGAGATGGTCAGAATCTCCCCAAGTGACACTGGGTTAAAATAAGGATGTAATAATGAGTTTACATTGATTGCAACAAGGCGGTCTTTATGGCTCGTTCTTTGTTCGGTCAGAAGATTTTAACGAACCGAGAGAGTGGGAAAAACGAGAAGTCAAATGCTGAACCAGCTCGGAGGAAAGAAGAAGGCCGGAACCAGCATCGCACGGGCCTGAGAGGAGTGACGTCAGACGAGCTGAAACATCATATTCTTTGACCAAAATACATCAGAAAACAGAAAGAGACAGAAACAACATATTTTTCCACGACAAAAGCTTTATGGAGATGAAGATTTCATTTTTCAGCACGACCTGGCACCTGCTCACAGTGCCAAAACCACTGGTAAATGGTTTACTGATCATGGTATTACTGTGCTCAGTTGGCCTGCCAACTCTCCTGACCTGAACCCCATAGAGAATCTGTGGGATATTGTGAAGAGAAAGTTGAGAGACGCAAGACCCAACACTCTGGATGAGCTTAAGGCCGCTATGGAAGCATCCTGGGCCTCCATAACACCTCAGCAGTGCCACAGGCTGATTGCCTCCATGCCACGCCGCATTGAAGCAGTCATTTCTGCAAAAGGATTCCCGACCAAGTATTAAGTGCATAACTGAACATAATTATTTGAAGGTTGACCTTTTTTGTATTTAAAACACTTTTCTATTATTGGTCGGTTGGAATATGCTAATTTTTTGGGATAGGAATTTTGGGTTTTCATGAGCTGTATGCCACAATCATCAATATTAAACCAATAAACGGCTTGAACTACTTCAGTTGTGTGTAATGAATCTAAAATATATGAAAGTCTAATGTTTCTCAGTACATTACAGAAAATAATGAACTTTATCACAATATGCTAATTTCTTGAGAAGAACCTGTATGTGATAGTGAGCGTGGTCCTGACCAGTAGGATCAGCTCTGGGACGGACCTTCCATTATTCTGGAGTTGAGACAGAAAATCGTGTCGTCTCAAGGCAGCAAAGCTTTGATTCCAGCATTTAGTCCGTTTCCAGTTACGTTTCATTTGTTCCACCAGTCTGATCAAGTCAGATTCAACACAGTCACACAACATTATTTACATCTTTTTAAAGCTGCTTTGGCTCTAAATTATCATCTCATCACAATTGTGTTCAGAGCTTTTTGTCTCTGAAGTCACAACAAGATGATTTTCTCTGGAAGATGTTTGAGTTCTTCTAGACAGAAACGTTTCAATCATTACAAAAGTTATTACATCTGAGATTTTCTAGATTTAAACCCATTATTAAAATATTCCAACAGAAATGAAACATTAAGATGATTTTTATTAAATGGTGTAATGACAACAGTGTCCACTAGAGAGCAGTATAGTAGCAGCTGTAATAATGTCTAGTTAGAATCCTTTCATGTTCTTTTGTCATGTTGTTCATTTGTAGCTCTGCTCATCAGCGTTATTCTACATCTATGTGGACGTTACTATGACACGCCTCATTCATGGACACATGGCTGCAGACTGAGCCTTCTCCTCCCTGACAGCAGCTGCCTTCTCCTGCAGGACAAAACCCAGAGACACCCTGGACAACCTGCTCAGGATCAGAGTGAGGACCATGAGACAGAGCCTGAGACACTGGACCACTGTCCAACGTCCCAGATTCCAGTCTGAAGCAGCATGTAGGGGACAGACTCATCCACACTCTCATTAAAATGGGACCATCTTCTGGTTGTCACAGGTCTCCATAGTCCAGACTGTCCTCTGTGTTGAATGGAAGCAGGTTTGTTTCAGAGACACGCTGGTATCAGTGTGGCTAACAGCACTCATTACTACAGTTAGAACCACTAGACTGAAGAAGAAGAAACATTTCAACACTTCCTGTCGTCTGTGGTCATCAAACTGGCTTCATGCAGTTTGTGTTTTCACCACCAGAGGGAGACAAACCAGCACCAGTGAGTCCAGTTGGAGACATCAGCTCCATCACAGCTGACCTGATCAGGGATCAGTGGTATGATGAAAACATGATGTCATCTCTGATCAGTGATGACATCAGAGACAAACTGGTCATGTGAGTCACATGACCAGTTTGTCAAACAACATATATGACAATATTTCTAAATATTGTAATGACCCATAAGGGCTTTTTGTGACTGATGTTACTGTTCCTTTAAGAGACGCTGTGGCTGCTTGAGGTGAAACTGGAAGTTGGAGATGCGGGTTTATCTCAGCTGTTTGTTAAACTCTAATAAACTGCTGTTAAGGACAAAATGTGATTCTGTCTGACGTTTTAGTTCATCACAAATATCACAATATAAAGAAATGATCTTCAGTTACCTCGTGTCTGTTATACAGCTGCAGCGGAGCTGCTTAAACAATGGATAATGGCTGATAGTTCCTTCAGAGAGAGAAACTGGCACCAGGATGTTAGACAAAAGGGAAAAGAACTAGGATCTAAAATAGAAGATATAGCAATAGAAGATCTGATCTGTGTAGTTTTATCCAAGAAAAAGGTCGAAAAGCTGTCACATAGGTTCTGAGAGGGTATAATGCTACTGCCATTGCTAGGGCCTGTAGCTGCTGAGGTCTCTAGCTTGTGGTGTCTTTGGCACTGGTACCACACAGGAGGTCTTCCAGAGCTGTGGTACCACCCTCAGCTTGAGACTCAGCTTGAAGACATGCTCCATAACTCCACACAGTTCATCAGCGCAGGACTTAAGGAGCCTGGAGCTAATGCTGTCTGGTCCAGCAGCTTTCTTTGCTTTGATCTTCAATTACTAAATCAGCACCTTCTATTGTTTCTGTTTGTTTCTCAGGGCTGCTTCAATGAAAACAAACAACGAAAACGTTTCTCCCAAAATCTTTACATAAATCTTTTTTTTTTTTTTTGCCCCTGAAGAAAAATATCAATGTGGAAGTCAAGAGAAACAGAGACTTGTTCAGATTTAGATAATGGAACACCATAAATAAAGTATTTTTCTCTTGCTTTTAAAGAAACCGCTTAAATAAAACCAATATTCTAACAGAGGTAAAATAACTGGTGTTTACTTTAAGCTCCTGCCTGGGGAAGTTCTCACAAGTTCTGTGTGGTTTATGAGTCAAACACTGAACACACAGGTTATTGCTGTTCATCCAGACTCCTGTCAGCAGGTGGCGGTAGTGCACCTTTACGTTGGTTGCACAGAAGAAGAAGAAAACCGGAAGCTGCTAGCAGAGCTAGCTTGTTGTTGTTCTGGTGTGTGAGGTGAATATTTGAGGCTCTGCAGTAAAAATGTCTTCACTTCAGTCTCTGAGAGAGTTGATCAGCTAAAGCGACTAACTGCTGCTGCTGCAGAAATCTTCTCACCAGGCTGTGGAAACTTTCTTCTCCTCCTCAACAACTTGGTGGAGTTGTTTCCAGAACCAGAGAAGATCTTCTGCGGTCCACGTGGCAACCGGAGCTCCAGCATCAGGTGAGAAAGCGGTGAGTTCAGCTTTTCTCTAGACTTCCTGCCCTCTGGATCTGCTGCTGTTCCTTTGGCCTCTCTGAGAAACGCGGTCGTTTTGCTGCTTTCATCAGATTGAAGAGGTTCCCTCTATCAGACTCGCTCATTTGAGTTGGTCATGATGCAGGATCGCTGCTCGCTAGCTCTCTGATCCATCCTGCTCACACTCTCCGACGGAAAAGTCCCGAATCTGAATGTGACTCTGGAGGAAAAGCGGTTAGCTCTACTCCGTGAACTCTGGTGACCAAAGGTCCTCTTTTCCAGACGTGTCCTCAGCAGGGCCGGATTATGATTGCAAGGGCCCCTGGGCACAAAGTGCCGAAAGGCCCCCCCTTCTCTTTACTCCACCCCCCCACCCCCGTTGTTTTGGCTGTAATCACGAAGGTTCTGCCAGTCTCAGAAGGATCTGTCTTTTTAGATTCAACCCTGTGTGTGTCGTAGCATTCCCAAATGACTTATATTTTCCTTACCGGAGCTAACACGTTTAGTCATGCGGCTGCCATCATGCTAATGGGACTTGGAGTCTAGAAGGAACGGTAGTGGTTCCAGATGGATTTATAGTTGGAATATGTTGATTATATTTTTAGATCAAACCTCTGAGTGAGCAGCCCTGAGTCCCTGACCAGCCCCTGCCTGCAGTCTGTGCATCAGCTGTGCTGTAATGGTCACGCAGGTCTGACTGAAGCTAGCGTTGTGCATACAGCTCGCTACGATTCTCCTCACAAACAGTAAATTACTTTAATGTTGCTACGTTAGTTAGAAAAATGCATGTAGGACTCTGACATATGGCTCAGACTTTTTGCTGCATCTGTAAACATGATTATCCGTAAGCATTGAGAGCAAAAAGTAGAGCAAACTACAGCTAATCTCCTAGTAAGTAGCAGGAGCAGTGCCTCCTAACACGTATTTGAGTGACGTGTGCAGAACCAGCGCTTTTCAGTGTTTGGAGGAGAGAATTTTGATTTTCTGTAATGATTTATGACAAAATTGCTGAACAAAATGAAAAACTGAACCCAGTTTATTTTTTTATACATGCTAAAGTGTAGTTAAACTGATATTTTACAATTTTCATGCTGAGTCTGGCCAATATCTTTAAAGCATCAGATACTAAATGGGAAGTAAATGTCATGTGAAAATGCTTTCCTTCTACATAATAAATAAATACATTTACAATAATATGAATAATACTACTACTACTACTACTACTACTACTACTACTAATAATAATAATAATTATTATTATTTAATATTACTATGTTTATTGTAGAAATCATGTTTCTTGGACTGGTACAGGACCATAAAATCTGCTGGAAATCCAAAATAAAGTTAGATAAAAACTGGAAAAGACGATTGCAGCATTTGGTAAAACATGTTACGTGCTTAATAAGGCTCCCTTCCTTCTGTATTCATCTTTAATGTTACCTTATATTACTTATGGTGTGGAGGTTTGGGGTAATGCTATAAAAGAAATATTTGTTTCAAAAGAGATAAACCACAAAAGTTCACAATTTGGATTTTTGGGAGCGCACAAACTCAACGTTTTGGAGGGGGCCCACAAGTCCATTTTACCTTGAGCCCCCAAATGCCTTGAACCGGCCCTGGGTGTGGGACTGAGCTTTGAAGGTCATCTGAATTGTTTCAAATATGTAAATAATACATGCTTATAGATTGTTGCTTTATGCCTTTTCATTTTCAAGCACTTTGTTTTGGTTTCTTGGTTTTAATTTGACTGTTTTCCATCCTGTCTTTCTCTGATCTTTCTGCATCTCCTCTAAATCCTCCAGAAAAACCGCTTCCAGGCTTTCTGAGTTTTTCCACTTCATACGCTATGACCTAAGCAGCTGAAAGTGAGTGCAGCAGCCAAGGTAGAGAGGTAAAATAACCGCAGCACAGCAGTTCAGGGATCTGCTCCGCAAAAAGAGCGAAATGCGCACTGCGCGCCCGCAGCTGTGAGGTGATGTCACCCGGGCACAGATGAACTCCGCTGAGGCAGAGCGCGTCAAGCATTAATAAAAGAGAAAGTACCAGAATATTTATGAGAAGACATGAACGATCTCGTGTTGTTTTCCTTTGGTGGCGTGACTTTGTGCTCGCGGTGCGCGCAGAAAGCAGCCTGAACGCAACAATCAGCGTCTCTGTCCTCTCTGCTCTAAAGAAGTCCTGGTGCGCTAGAGTCCATAGAAATAATGTTATATTGAAACTGGACCTTTTTTCAGGCTCCCCCGTAATCAGAACCACAAAGAAAACCCACTAATTGATTCCTGGTTAAAATGCGTTGTAATGTGCGTTTCTGACATTTGAGTAAAATATTCTGATCTCTGCTGAGGCAGAGTGCGTCAGGCGTGTTAATGATTTTTCTTTGTGACTTTAAGGATGTTACTGGGGCTGCGCAGGTCAGCGAGAAGCATCTGGAGCGCATGAACAATCGGTGCTCTCCGTACCTGAGGAGACGCTGGAGCAAAGCGCAAGAGAGACGCACAGACTTGGGGAAAAAGGGTGGAGTAACTCCACCTGTAAAATAAAGTCTTTTAATTGATTATCTTAGCGGTGTGTGTGTTGTGCCCGGTAGCTGAGTCAGTTACAGTATAATAAATGTCTCCCTGGTGTTTTTCTGTTAGACCTCTCTTATTCCCCTTCCTTGGGCTGCTCAGATGGGCCCCTAGTGGGCGTGGGCCCCTGGGCCAGTGCCCATAATGCCCATTGGATAATCCGGCCTTGGTCCTCAGCTGATCAGAACCAAAGCGTTGGATCTTTAATCTCCTGAGTTCTTCTGAAGCAGCATCTTAATCAGCTCTCCTGCTTTGTTTCTATTGCAGCTGTTAGCTAAACACGGCTAAAGAAAACCTGCTACCACTTCAGGATCATCCATCAGCTGGGACTGATTCAACGTTTTTACGTCACCATCTGGACCTGGACAGGATGGATACAGGTACTTGTGTGTGAGTGTGTGTGTGTGTGTGTGTGTGAGTGTGTGTGTGTGTGTGTGTAACTGCAGACAGACTTCAGTGCTGCACAATGAAACATTAAAGGGGCAGCTGAATATAAAGCCACATTTACCTTGTTGGTGAATAAAGGCAGCTTGTGTGGTCAGATGTAGCAGACCAAAAGGTCTGAGCTGCTTTCTGAATAAATTAATCATCTTGAAAAGACGAGGAAGAAATGGTTCGTTCTGAGAAATACTGGTTTATTACGTAATAAATACTGGATGGTAAATGATAAATGACCTGCACATTGCCTTTCAGAGTCAGGAGACTCCAAAGTGCTTTACACCACAATCATGTTTATTTGCACCCAGCCCCGGCATCATGGGGTCAATTAGAGGGACATTGCCCCCCCCCAGCCGTACCTCCTTGCCCCCCCACTGGCTGTCAGTGGTAATTTTTTTTCTCCCAGCTGAATTTTTTTGGGAGGAGTCACAATTTGTTTTGTGTGTAACATTGTATTAATTCATATTCAGCTAACTGAAATGAATAAAATTTAAAATACAAAATAAATATTTTAAGATACGCCTCGGCTTGTGTCATGTGACGCATGCGCACGCTGCCATGAGTGACGCACCGACGTCTGTTTGCGTTAGGAAACGGTTATAACGAAAAACGAATATCACGACACAAACAATGGATATAAGGAAATTCTTCCGATCGCCACCACCACAAAGTAAAAGTAAAACGGCACGAGCAACAGCTGAGCAGGAGGAGAGCCATATTCCCGCAGCTGAGAAGAAGCCAGCAGCCGGTGAGCAGCCGCAGCTAACTAGCGTTAGCAACACAGAGGCACAACTTTCCCCAATGGAGCCGGAGCATGCAGATTATAGCGCCAATCCCAGCTGCAGCACCGGGCTCTCCCAAACCCGAGGTCATGGTCACAGTGGTCCTCCGGATGATTTAGGTGAGGACAAGCCCGCCCAGATTATTTTGAAGAAGTTTCCCTCTCGCCTTTTCAAGGGTCAGAAACGCTTGTTTGTTGCCCTGTGGTACAACCATAGAGACTGGTTAGAATATAGTGTTAAAGCTGATGCTGCATTTTGTTTTCCATGTCGAACGTTTGGGACTGTAGAGTCTGTGTTCACGAAAACTGGCTATTGTGACTGGAAACACGCAGCAGAGAGAGGATTGCGCAAGCATCATGAGTGTAAAGAACACATGGAAAGTGTGGCAAAGTGGCGAGAGAAAGTGAAGAGGGCTGATTCAGGACTGGAGATTTCTACCCTTGTGAATGAAGGCCAACTAGCCAGAAATCGGTACTACATAGGTGCCATTATCGACATGTTACAGTTATTGGCCATAAACCGATTGCCTCTCAGAGGGAGTGTGGAAGCATTTAACTCTCAAGGTGATGCAAGCTGTGGTCTTTTTGTCATTGTTTGAGTATTCTGTGAGAAAAGACCCAGAGCTTGAGAAGATACTGCAAACAATTCCACAAAATGCCAGATATACATCACATGACGTACAAAACGAACTAATTAAGATAATGAGTGATATTTTAACTGAAGAAATTGTACATGAAGTCAGTGATTCATGGTTTACCATTAAAGTTGATGGCACCCGAGACCCCACAGGCTGTGAAAACATTTCCATCGTGATCCGCTTTGTAGCAGAAGATTTGGAAGTTAGGGAGCGTTTACTAACTATTGCTACTGCAGACGTGGGAGATGCCAAAACTCTTGCTAACACTGTAATCACAGAGCTGCACAGAGTTGGTATAAATACATCTAAAATTCTGAGTCAGGTGTATGATGGAGCTTCTGTTATGTCTGGGAAGCATGGTGGGGTTCAGAAGATACTGCAGGACAGGTTGGCCAGAGAGATACCCTATGTCCATTGTTTCAATCATCAGCTCCATCTAGTGGTGATAAATGCAATGTCGAGCGAGGGAGCAATAGAGGACTTCTTTGGAGTTTGTGGGTCTCTCTACAAATTTATTAAGAAACCCACTGTTGCAGTCCACTATAAAGGAGACACACTAAAACGTCTGCTTGAACAGCGCTGGACTGGCCATCTAGCTACTGTCACAGTTGTGCTTAAGTCATTCGATGACATTTTCTCTGTGTTGTCAGAGATTGACAGCAATCGTGCCTTTGGAACTGACTTACGAATAGAGGCAGCATGTGTGATTCGGGCTGTTTCAGAGCCAAGCTTTGAATTCATTGGCCGCTTTGTGCAGAAGATCTTGCAGCTGCTTGATGCCCCCAACAAAATGCTTCAGTCAGAACAAATGGATTTGCTCTCTGGGATGCAGTTAGTGAAAAGTGCATCTGAATGTGTTGCACAACTGCGCTCAGAATGTGAGTTTAACAACATCATGGGACAGTGTAAAGAGAAAGAAAGGCCGCAAAAGAGGAAGAGGACAGTTAACAAAAGTCTCCAAGGATATGTTGTTGAAGAGACTGTTGGCCAGCAGCAGAGTGATACTGACCAGGGTGACACTGAATTGCAGAGATTATTCTACAGCACCCTGGACGTGGTTGGGGAAGAGATAAGCAAACGTTTCAGTGAACGCAACAGTGAGCTAATGGCTGCCCTTCAATCTCTGGACCCAAACAGTGAGACATTTCTTGATGTCAAACATGTAAATCCCATTCTGACTTTATCAAGCACCGAAATCATTGAAGCAGAGTTTGTGGTTGCTC